>JAFLJL010018536.1:70612-93001 GCA_018398815.1 Conus ventricosus | reverse complement strand
ATTTGATTTTTCCAAAAAAACCATTCTAAAAGGGGTGGAGCTAGTAAATTGAACACAGAATTCAGATCTAATAAGGTACCCTTTTCAAAATAAGAATGACTATAAAAGATAGTTCCTGGTATTTGGCAGGTGTCTCTCATTATATGTTTTAAAAAATGTTTTGTTGTGTCTGAATGCAGCAGGGCAACTCACTCAGCATGGGTTCATTGTCTCCCATTAACCATGCACAAACCTGCTTGTATATCAGTCTGAGCTGGTAATGTGTGTAGGGATGAAGAGACTCTTTTGCCATATCTTTTTTCTTTCATTTGGGTGGTGATTACAGAACTTCCATTGTTTTTAAACTGACTTTCATCATGAAAAAGTGCCTTTTTAGAAGGATATTTCAAATCATTTTTTTTAAGATGAAATGTTCATTACAGCACACTGAATAGAGAGAGCCTGCACTCATCATAACCACACTGTGTTAAAAAATATCAGTAAAAGGGTTGTAGGCTAATGCTTCACCAGCCAGTACCTCTGAATGCTCCCAAAACTTTCCAATGGGCTGTTGCATGCTATCACAGAGTCAACAGCAGACCTGTGCTTTTAAAGGATTCACAGACTCAACCAAAGTGGTGTGCCATTTAAAACGTTCATTTTTGCTGGAAACTGACTGTAGTTTATCATGTGGTATTATTTCTTCAAAGGGGTAGTTGAACAGTTCTCCTGGCTGCACACTTTTCATTCACCACTTTTTGCTAAAGGGTTGGAGTATTTATAAACTGGCCCCGACTGGACTGTTTTAAATTTGACAGTTTTTTTGTCTGAATACGGTCTTCCTCATTTTTTTTAAATGTGGTCATCATGGTAACAACTATTGGTCTCATGGTAACAACAATGGTGGTCATCAGGGTAACAAACTATGTGGTCATCAGGGTAACAAATATGTGTCATGTTCTTTACAATGGGGACTCATGGTAAAAACTATGTGTCATTTTCTTTTAAAAATGTGGTTATCATGGTAAAACTATGTGTCATTTTCTTTTAAAATGGGGTTCATCATGGTAAAACTATGGTCATTTTCTTTTAAAATGTGGTCTCATGGTAAAAACATGTGTCATTTTCTTAAAATGTGGTCATCTTGGTAAAAACTATGTGTCATTTCCTTTTAAAATGGGTCATCATGGAAAAAAACTATGTGTCATTTCTTTTAAATGTGGTCATCATGTAAAAACTATGTGTCATTTCCTTTTAAATGGGGTCATCATGGTAAAAACTTGTGTCATTGTCTTTTAAAATGGGTCATCATGGTAAAACTATGTGGTTTCAAGCAGACAATGACATCAAAGGAAGGGGATTACTCTGGCTCTTGGAGCTGGTGCAAAGATTGGGTCATGGGTGAGTGCAATGGCCTGAATGTAAATCAAGAGGGACGGTCATAAAATCAAGATTGTGATTCATGATGATAAAAAAAAAGGACAATTAAATTGAAGAATAAAACAAAGCAAAATTTGATTTCCCCCAAAAATATTCGTGTGTGTGTGGTGAGTGTGTGTGTGTGTAACAATCTTCGGTATTATAATTTAAAAATAAAATATAAAAAAAGCTTACCAGCATTTGTTTTCAGTCTCTGCCCCTCGAAGTTTGTGTGCACCGAGTCAAAGTTTGAAATTTTGTCGCGAGGGGATGGGTCAGCCACAAAAACAGGATACCGCTTTGTCACATGAAAATGGACCTCGTCAGAACTTCGTTTTTTCCGTGGTCTGAAACCAGCTAGGCCTACCCCGTTGCCAGAGGTTGAAACCGGAAATGACGGCATTCCAGAGCTCCGCCTGCCACGCGCACTTCAACACGTCGCGCTTTCGAGTGGCACCGGGTTTGACATACGTTAGGCCTAGCAAAGACGTGGTAGGGTTTAGACCTCGCCACTCACTGACGATAGCCAAAAAATATTCCCCCCAATCCCATCCCACCCCCCCTAGTCGAAATTTTTGTAGTTCAATTTACAGGCATACTGTACAGCCTTTTCCCCTGTGCTGTAGAAATCGTTTCCGTTTCATTTTGGTCATTGAATATTGTAGGTCCCCGCATACAAACTGTTATTTCCAAATGATGCTTGTCAGGAGGGAAAAAAGTATAGCTTTGTCTTTTTGTTTTAAGTTAAGTTCCTGCTCCAACCGAAGACGTTACTGATGAGTTGTGAAGTTTTATAACCCTACCTGTGAGTTTAAAACTAAAAGTGCACAAAGGCTAGTTTTGAGGGAAAAGGGTTTTTGGATTATTTGATTCATATTTTCGGTACTGAATTTAAAATGAACAGATTGTCAATTTTCGCATTATAACCGTACGAAATTCTGGGAAAAACCCCAATTACCCTATATTATCTTTTCTCTTCATTATTCAAAGCTGGACCATATGTCTGGAATCACTTTAACCGAATCTACAAAGTATGAATACTTTAAAACTTTTCAAAAACATTGCATAAAAATGTTATGTCTCAGTAATTTGATTTATTAAGATTATAAGCGTCCTTTGCAAAGTCTCTGTGAACCATACTTTGAATACATCATCTAGACAGTAACCTACTCCGTTAAATCAGTCATCCCCACTCCCACTCTGTCTACCCTCCCTTTTCTCTTCCCCCACCTACCATTCTCTCCGCTCCCCTCCCCTCCCCCCTCTGACCCTCGCTTGTTTGTTTGTTTTATTTGTAAGTTTCCTTCTGTTTTTAACCCCCCCCCCCCCCATGTCATAATTACTTTCATGAATATTTGCTTATCATTGTAGAATTAGATAGCAATGTTGCCATGTTGAATTGTCAAAATAAATGATATGTGTTGAAATAATATTTATATGCATGACAAGGACAGATTAAAAGACTAGGCTTTGACCTAATCTTCATATTGCGTATAAAGATAACATCAATCAATCAATAATTTCTCTCTCTCTCTTCTCTTTTCTCTCTTCTCTTCTTTTCACTCTCTTCTCTCTCTGCCTCTCCCTCTCTCTCCTCTCTCTCTCTCTCCCTCCACTCCCTCCTCTCTGCCTCTCTCTCTCTCTCTCTCTCTCTTCTGATGACGAGGAAGTGTCTTTCAAATTTGCCAAAGATTCCAGTTTTAACGTTTACTCCCTCGCCCCCTTCTTGATGAGGCAGGAGGTCAAAAAAGGATTTCCTATCACAGCCTTAGCTATGTCCCCCCACCCCCCCCCCCCCCATCCTCCTCTCTTGATAGGCTGAGGATGTTCGTTCTCGTTAGAAAAGATTTTCAGTTGAAACACTCACTCTCGTCCTTTCCTCCTCCCCTCCCCCCACCCACTCCCGCCTTTTCCCTTCTTGGATGAGGGAGTTTGTTTGCAGTTTGAAAAGATTTCTGTTGTAACCCTCGCTCTAGTCCTTGTCCTTGTCCCTGTCCTTCTCTCTCTCTCTCTCTCCTCTCTCTCTCTCTCTCCTCTCTCTCTCTCTCTCTCTCTCTCTGATAAGGGAGAAAATATTCTTTCACATTCGGAAAATACCCCCCCCCCCCCCCACCCGCACCATTCTCGACTCAGTCTTTCCCTATGATGAGGAAGTTTCTTTCAAATTAGGAAGATATTTCCTCTTGCAGCCTCGCTCTTGTCCCTTCCCCCTCTCTCTCTCTCTCTCTCTCTCTCTCTCTCTCTCCTCTCTCTCTCTCTTCTCTCTCTCTACCTCTCTCACCCTCACATCACTCCGCATGAGTGAGGAAGTTGTTTCCAAAGTTAGGAAAAGATTCTCGACTGTATCTCTCATTGTCGTCCCCCCCCCCTTTCCCCTCCCCCAACACACACACATCACACACACACACAACACACACACACACACACACACACACAACACACACACACACCATCTCTCCTTGCCAACCGCACTCATCTTCAATCTCATTAAGTCACTACTCTGTTGAAGATTGAGGACAACACAAGAAGGGGATTGGATGAGGGAGAGGGTGCCCCCCCCCCTCCCCCCACTAATAATTGTAGAAAAAATGTCCTGTCGTACCCCACCCTTCCCCCATTCAGCAATGCCCTGTGTAATGATTCCTTTCCATCTGACAGCAATGCCTGTATCATGATTCCTTTCCACTTGAACAGCAATGCCCTGTATAATGATTCCTTTCCATTTAACAGCAATGCCTGTATAATGATTCCTTTCCATCTGACAGCAATGCCTGTATCATGATTCCTTGACATCTGACAGCAATGCTCTGTATCATGATTCCTTTCCATCTGACAGCAATGCTCTGTATCATGATTCCTTTCCATCTGACAGCAATGCCCTGTATCATGATTCCTTTCCATCTGACAGCAATGCCCTGTGTAATGATTGCTTTCCATCTGACAGCAATGCCCTGTATCATGATTCCTTTCCATCTGACAGCAATGCCTGTATCATGATTCCTTTCCATCTAACAGCAAGGTCAGTTTCGTGACTAAAAGTACTGTGAAAGTTCTAAACTTAACACACACATAAATCCAAAACCTTTCATCTATAGCTATTGATCAGTATGTAAGTGATGTGTGTCTGTCGTGAAAACACAGGGTATCAACACTTTCCT
Source organism: Conus ventricosus (assembly GCA_018398815.1). Classification (NCBI taxonomy): domain Eukaryota; kingdom Metazoa; phylum Mollusca; class Gastropoda; order Neogastropoda; family Conidae; genus Conus; species Conus ventricosus. Next base: position 88,445 of record JAFLJL010018536.1, on the reverse strand, counting down.
AGCTATTGATCAGTATGTAAGTCATTTGTGTCAGTCATAAAAACATAGGGTATCCACACACTTTCCTAGCTATTGATCAGTATGTAAGTCATTTGTGTCAGTCATAAAAACACAGGGTATCAACACTTTCCTAGCTATTGATCAGTATGTAAGTCATTTGTGTCAGTCATAAAAACATAGGGTATCAACACACTTTCCTAGCTATTGATCAGTATGTAAGTCATTTGTGTCAGTCATAAAACATAGGGTATCAACACTTTCCTAGCTATTGATCAGTATGTAAGTCATTTGTGTCTGTCATAAAAACATAGGGTATCAACACACTTTCCTAGCTATTGATCAGTATGTAAGTCATTTGTGTCAGTCATAAAACATAGGGTATCAACACTTTCCTAGCTATTGATCAGCATGCAAGTCATTTGTGTCAGTCATAAAACATAGGGTATCAACACTTTCCTAGCTATTGGTCAGCATGTAAGTCATTTGTGTCAGTCATAAAACATAGGGTATCAACACTTTCCTAGCTATTGGTCAGCATGTAAACCATGCAGGGAACCATTCGGACTTTCACACAGATCAGATCAGATAGTTCATTCCTCTGCAGGCCATGGCCCCTCATGAAGCGGTGCAAGAACAAATACAGTCACAGAAATATCACATGAACTGCACACACACATAGCCAGGACATGGTAAGAGTCTATCCTGTGCTAACGTAAGAGACCGCAAGTTGAATGCTTGGAATAAAGACATCGACAGATTTCAGTCTCTTCAGGAATACATGCCAAAAGAAATGCTAATCTGAAATGATTTGGGACTAAATAATACTTGAAGGGTATATTCAGAAGACTTAATTTCTACAGGACAGGACAAAACAACACAAAATGCTCTTCACTGTCTGTCTCCCCTCTGCCAAGTTGGCATAGTATGATAAATCTGCATCGTTGTGGAATTGGGCTGAGAGAGAGAAGAGAGAGAGAGAGAGAGAGAGAGAGAGAGAGAGAGAGAGAGAGAGAGATTGATTTAAACATCAGTTTAAACACTTTTGCTTATGGATTAAGGAAAACTGAAACATGGACATGCAAGTTTTCAACACACACACACACACACACACACACACACACACAGGTACAATAAGGTTGGGTGGACAGATGGAGGGACAGGGAGGGGGGGGGGGGCGGTGGGCGGTGTCAGAAATCTAAAGCATTCCTTTCGTATTCCCCCCTCTCCATTCAAACGTGCTTCAGTGATATAATCCATGTCAATGAAATCACGGGCTTTTGGCTGAAGGAAGTATTGACGCGCTCTCTAAGGAGTCGAGATACAATGTTATCTTTCAATACTTCATTTCAACGTCTTTGAGGAATGTAAGCTCTTATAGTACAGACGAAAAGGGCTGGGGGGGGGGGGGGGGGGGAGCTGGGGGGGGGGGGGACGGGGGGGGGGGGGGGGGGTTGTGGATGGCTATCACCGGATGAGGGGGGAGGGGGGATATGAGTATGCATGCTTAAGGAATCGGTCGTGTAAAGGTCGGGCTACATCAACAACAACAATTCCCATCGGCCATGTTTTCCGTCAACAGTGGTAACTTTTTTCACATCCGCCAAAATGGAACTGCATGAAATGCCCCCCCCCCCCCCCCCCCCCACCCCACCCTACCCCCCACCCCACCCTTGCAGGAACGTTACTATCTGACGTAATAGGTGGTGTCCTGCTTATGTTGGATCAGAACACGAAGGTTGGGGGATCGGAATGAACGGCGTGGGAGCAATGTCACTCTGTGGCAAGAAGAGGAGACAGCAAACATTTCTTTTTTTTAAGATAAAATAAACAATTGCGTATATGATATATGTATCTGACTTTACGTTACATAGGACTCACCACCGCCAAAAAATCCTCGGAATACCGCAACGCCTCTCGCTACAACTCGGAACATCCTGGAAGAAAAAGAGTGGGCACGTTCTCAGTTCCCAGTTTTATAGCTGACTGCATTGTGAGGTCAGATGATCAACCACGAGACTCACGTGCTCCACGATGTCGTCACTGGGCCTCTTTCTTCCTTGTTCCAGGACTTTGTACCTCTCAATGTGTGTGTGTGTGTGTGTGTGTGTGTGTGTGTGTGTGTGTGTGTAGAGAGGAGAGAGAGAGGATGAGAGAGAGAGAGAGAGAGAGAGAGAGGAGGGGGGGAGACAGACAGACAGACAGAGAGACAGACAGGCAGACTGACAGACAGACAGAGAATGCGTACGTGAGTATAAGTGTGTGGTGTATGTGTGTCACTGTGTGTGTGTGTGTGTATGTGTGTGTGTGTGTGTGTGTGTGTGTGTGTGTGTGTGTGTGTGTGTGTGTGTCTGCGTGCGTGTGTGTGTGTGTGTGTGTGTGTGTGTGTGTGTGTGTGGTGTGTGTGTGTGTGTGTGTGTGTGTGTTGTGGTGTGCGTTTGTGTGTTGTGTTGTGCGTGTGTGGGGGTTTGAGAGAGAGATTGATTGATTGATTGATCTTTAATACCCAAGGATGAAGATTTTAGGCCAAAGCCTAGTCTTACAATCTGTCCTTGTCATGCATACATTATTTCAGCACATATCATTCATACAGACAATTCAACATACCAACATGATATCTAATTCTACAATGATAAGCAAACTGCTCATAAAAGCACTAATGAGATGGGGGATGGTAAAACAAAAGGAAACTTACAAGCAAACAGACAACAAAAAAAAAAAAAAAACTACAGAGAGAGAGAGGTCAGAGGAGGGTGGGAAGAGAGAATGGTAGGTAGGGGGAGGAGAAAAGGGATGGTAGACAGAGTGGGAGTGGGGATGAGCGATTTTAACGGAGTAGGTTTTATGTTGAGACGATTTATTTCAAAGTATGGTTCACAGAAGACTTAGCGAATGGACGCTAATCATTGTAATCGAATAATTTAACTACTGAGACATAAAATGTTTATGCAAATGCTCCTTGAAAGGTTTTAAAGTATTCATGTTTTGTAGATTCGGTGGAAGTGAGTTCCAGACATATGGTCCAGAGTAAGCTAGGCTTGTTTTGTATAGATCAATGCGTGGGTAGGGAAAAAGGAATTTCGTCGAGCCAGAAAAGCTGTTCGATCTTGTAAAAAGGGCATTGATATAACATGGCATAGTATCTGTCAAGATTGTAAACATAAATGATGCCTTGTTGAATTCCAATTGCCTATTCAGAGGAAGTATGTTCAGCGCTTTTAGTTTTTCGTCTGTTGTTAGAGATACAGCTGGATGGAGTAGCTTTGCTGCACGTCTATGGAGAGAATTCAGCCTTTTTTGGTGGACGTCACTACTGCCGTCCCACACTGTTGAGGCGTATTTATACGTGACATTATGTGTGCATTGAAGAAAAGTTTAAGCACATTACTGTTGACGTAGCGCTTTAATTGAGATAACAGGAAAATGTGTTTTGAGACTACCTTGCATGCGTTATTTAGATGAGATTGCCATTTCAATTCTTTATCTATCGTTAACCCTAAAACACGATGCTCGTCTACCTGCTCGATAGAAGTGCCATTCAACTGAAGTTTTAGGCAAAGAGGAGTCAACTGGGAGTGTTTGTTGGCGGGGCGGTTAGCTAATTATTCTAGATTAGATTTCGTTTGAGGGGTAGCAGGAAAAAAAATAACAATCACAGAAATTTCACATGAACTTGCCACACACATAGCCCCAGGACATGGTAAAGACTATTCCTGTGCTAACGTAAAGGACCGCAAATTGAATCTTGGAATAAATACATCGACATATTTCAGTCTCTTCAGGAATACATGCCAAAAGAAATGATAATCTGAAATGATTTGGGACAAATAATACTTGAAGGGTATCTTCAGAAGTCTTAATTTCAATAGGACAGGACAAAATAACACAAAATGCACTTCACAGTCTGTCTCCCCCTCAGCCCAATTCATAGTATGATAAATCTGCATCATTGTGGGATTTGGCTGAAAGAGAGAAGAGAGAGAGAGAGAGAGAGAGAGAGAGAAGAGAGAGAGAGAGAGAGAGAGACAGACCAGAGAGAGAGAGAGAGAGAGAGAGAAGAAGAGAGAGAGAGAGAGATTTAAGCTACTGTTTAAAACACTTTTGCTTATGGATTAATGAGAACTGAAACATGGACAAGTAAGATTTCAACACACCCACACACACACACGCAGAGGTACAAAAAGGTTGGGTGACGATTAGTAGGGAGGGGGGGGGGGCGTGTCAAAATTTAAAGCATTCCCTTCGTATTCTCCCCCCTTCCTCCCATTCAAACTTTTTGGGGCTTCAATGATATAACCATGTCAATGAAATCACGGGCTTTTTGGTTGAAGGAAGTATTGACGCGTGGAACCTCTCTAAGGGAGTCGAGAATACAATGTTATCTTTCAATACTTCAGTTCTCACGCTTTGAGGAATGTAAGCTCTTATAGTACAGACGAATAGGGCTTGGGTGGGTGGCTGGGGGGGGGGGGGGGGGGGTGGGTGGGGGGGGGGGGGGGGGGGGGGCGGGGGGGGGGGGGGGGGGGGAGTGGATGGCTATCACGTAACGGATGAGGGGGATGGGGGATAGGAGTATCCTTCTTCAGGAAAACGGTTGCGTGTAAAGGTCAGGCTACATCAACACAACAATTCCCATCGGCCAAGTTCTTTCCGTCAAACGGTGGTTAACTTTTTCACATCCCGCCAAAATGGAACTGACCATGAAATGCCCCCCCCCCCCCCCCCCCCCCCCCCCCCCCCCCCCTCTCTTGTCAGGAACGTTTACTATCTAACGTAATAGTGTGGTGTCCTGCTATGTAGGATCAGAACACGAAGGTTGGGGATCGGAATGAGCGCGTGGAGCAAAGTCACTCATGAGCAAAGAAGAGGCGACAGCAACAAATTCATTTTTTGAAGATTAATAAACAATGTATCTGACTTTACGTTACATAGGACTCACCACCACCGCCAAAAAAAAATGCCCCGACAACCGCAATGCCCTCTCCAACAACTCGCACATCCTGGAAACAAAGAGTCGGCACGTCCTCAGTTTCCCAGTTCTTTATAGCTGACGGCATTGTGAGGACAATGATCAACCACGAACGCACGTGCTCCACGATGTCATCACTGGGCCTCTTTCTTCTTGTGACAGGACTTTTGTACCTCTCATGTGTGTGAGTGTGTGTATAGGAGAGAGAGAAGAAGAGAGAAGAGGGAGAGCAGACATACAGACAGAAAGACAGCCATGCAGACTGACAAGAACAGACAGATAGACAGACAGAGAAAATGCGTACGAGTGAGTATACTGTGTGTGTATGTGTGTCACTGTGTGTGTGTGTGGTGTGGTGTGTGTGATGTGTGTGTGTGTGTGTGCGTGAGTCGTATGTGTGTGTGTGTGTCGCGCCGCGCGCGTGAGTGTGGTGTGTGTGTTAAGTGTGTGTGTGAGTGTGTGGTTGGTTGTTTGTGCGTGTAGTGGGGGGTTGATAGAGAGAGAGAGAGAGAGAGAGAGAGAGAGAGAGGGAGAGAGAGAATGCATACGTAATATCAGCCGGTGTCTTAACATATGGTATCATTTCACTGGCACATGTGTAGGAGAAGAGAGAGAGAGAGAGAGAGAGAGAGATAGAGAGAGAGAGAGGGACGATTTGACGCTTTTGTTGATGATTTAATGCCTTCACTATAGGGCCATTAAGGCAAGGGGGTAAACACCTACACTGACAACAGTGCATATGAAAGTATAAGGCAATACACATTGAATCATTAAAATAAAAGGAACTAAATGATTACATAAACAAAACTAATCAGAACGTAAAGGATTAAGGAACCGCTCACTTGTCAGGATGGTACAGATATTATATCAAACTACACACACATAAACGATCAAACGTATTAGAGTACTCCTGTATTAGGACGTCCTTTCAACGCTTAACCGTTTCCCGTCCCTTTAGTTCCAAAACCCAGTTTCCCAATCCCTACTCATCACTTGCCCGAACACACACAAACATAACGCAAGCTATCACATTCTTCCCTTCCTCCTCCCAACCTAAACCCTCTAAAATCCGACAGATCCCGACCGCCCGATCGCGCCCCCCCACCCCCCCCCCCCCCGCCCTTCCCTTCTCCACTCCCGACCTCGCTGTTTTTTTCCAAACGCACGCAAGCCATGTGCGCGCGCGCGCCGCGCGTAGCGGCACAAACACTCACACACACACACACACACACACACTGAGACTACATGGCCATCCACGAATTACAAAGAACATACTAAGACAAAACAAGAACATTAATTACAATACGATGTCATAAGTTCTAACTTCTTTTTCTCGCTGGTAGCATCCAGTTTAAATACTTAGCAAGACCAATGATAGTTGCAGCCTCATTATCTGTTGCCAAAAGATTAATTAAACCACTTACGAGGCTCGACATGAGCATGTTGTAAAAAAGGATATTTTTCGGCGAATATCAGACTAGAAGCAACAATGAAAAAGAACGTGCACTTTCATCTTCTTTGAGTTGTACCGCACATTGGGCAGTCGAACACTTCGTACTCTGGACATCAACCAGTGTTTTGCAGCGCCTAGACCTGCAACTCTTAATCTAAACTTTACCAGATCCTTCCCTCATCTTTTTATTCGTTATCAAAGTTTAGATACCTCTCACTTCAAACGTGATTTTAAAAGAACTACCCTCATATTTTATCGTTATCTTCAATTTCAAAGAAGCAAGTTTTGTTTATAACATGAAACAATTCTTTGGTCTCTAAAAATTCAGATATAAACCCCTCCTCCCTCAGAGCCAACACCATGACTGACAAACCATACACCAACCAAAACATTTTCTGATTAGAGTGTTCCTACTTTTGCTGCCAATTGTATTTTGCCTCTTCTAATAGTAAGAACAACTATCATAGGCTTGCCTACATATTCCTATTGTTGGCAGTTTTAAACCAGTCGCAGCCAGTATTTTAATACATTATTCCTAGCAGTTCGAACGAACAACAAGGATACTCCTGTTTCTCCGTAACACATTTTATTTGAAGAGTGTAGTGGTACAACCCCGTACCCCTCAGAATCGTTTAATGGCAAAAGTAATGTACTTTTTCAATTAACCTGTATCTTCTACCCCCATACTTCTGCTGTTTAAGTCAATATGGCTCAATCTGAGTAACAAAAAGCTTCCAGAATAGGGAAGGATCAATTTGAATGATAGTTTTTCTTTAGTGATTTTTAGAATTTCCATAACGCCCATTTTACCCTTTTCTACTCTGTTAGAAGGGCAGACATTCTACTATAATTTATGTTGTAAATATCTAGCCTAATATATTTTGTATGTGGTTTTGTTACTCTTTATATCGTCGTTTTTCCATATGTCCAATTTTTCTCTTATTTCCAAGATAACCACCTTTACGGAAAAACCATATATTAGTCTTAATCTAATTTACTTCTAAACCTAATCTTCAGCCCTTTTTTTCAAGAATGTTCCAGCTGATTTCTTAGCCTATAACATTATCTGAGTAGCAAAAATCACGTCGTCTGCAAAAAGCATAAAAATAATTCTGAAGTTCCTTGGAAAACATCTGGAATTCCGTGCTTCCCTACCCAGAATATTCTGTGGCTAATCATGACAAAAAAGGTAACATAATAGGCTGAGATCACACATCCTGTTTTACTCCTCTCGGACAATCAAAAATTATCATAGTATACAGCTTATCACTTACACATGCATATGGACTGATCATAAACTCCCCGAAGTGCATTATACATTTTTCCCTCAACGCCCACTCTCCTTAACACATGTCCACAAGACATTTTCTTGTCAACAGAATCAAAGCTTTCCTAACTCGACGAAAGCTACATAGATCTAGAATGTTTTTGCTAAATATTTTTTCAACGACAGAGTGTAAAGCAAAATGTGATGCAATTGTACTATAATCCTGCTCAAACCCACCTTGTTCCCACTAATTTTCCTTCAGCTTCTGGCACCTCGTGAAAGAGTTCCGCTATTCCGAATAAATGTGTACCACTTTGCTCACGATTCTTGTAAATGCCACACCACGGTGAATTATCAGGTAGATTAGCCATCCTCCTTTCTTGTAAATTGGAATAATAATGGATTTACAACCATCTTTTGGAAAAATGCCCTGTCAAATATCTTTTTGAAAGCACTACGAGGACAATCCAATTATTACCGTTTTTCATTGGCATGTTTAAGCATTTCAACCAAGTATCAAATCATACCAGACTTTTTTTTTAAATACACCCCGTCATTAAGGTTTTATTTATACTAGAAACAACTTCTTCTTGAGAAATAGGGGTCGTTAAAAATGGCTCGTCTGAACTGTCCATTAGTTGCTGCTGCTAAGAATTCCTCTTTGATCCAGTCCAGTGTCATCATATTAGATATCCTGTTGAAATTTTCGTACCTGGTCATAGAAATGTCATTGCGCACTACATTTTTTTCTGGGTTCACAGATCTGATTATTTTTCCAGAATACCTTAGGGACGTTGGTTGACTGGTTTTAAATTAATTATCCTTTCATTGTCAAATTCTTTTTTTCTCTTGCAAGAAAAAAGTTTCTTTATATTAAGACTCCTTTCATCCACATACTTATCACTGGTGCAGCTCATGACTCCTTTTTTGACCTTTGAGGAATAGTTAAAGTTACGTTAGGACCGATCTTTTTCTTTTGGGCGCATTGTTTTGTCATACCCATTCTTTACGCTTTCCTTCTTATTGCCTACGTTCGAATCCATGGAGGCAGCAGCTCCATACAATGTTTTTAACAATATATCTAGAGAAGTGTTGACATCGATTTGAAAGAGCATTGAACAGCTTCTTTGGAATATGGCCTATGAAAACACATGGAATTTAACTCATTGTGTACTCTAACAAAATAAATCTTTCAAACCACACAATACAATTTTCCTCATTCTCTACAGTTCTAGATTTGGTCTATACAAACAAGACCACATTTCCAAGTAAACTCGACTGCACATGCCAAGAATCCACCGGTCCTCCAATATGTAAATGACAATTACTTGAAAACAGCCCTTTTACATTAATAAAAAAATCAATAACACTATTACCATGTGGTGAAACATTTGTAAACGATGACCATCAAAATCACCAACACATGCAGCCGTTCACCAATAATAAGTCCAAAAAAAACACAAATTCAGCAAAGACTCATCACCAAAGTTATTATCCCTGGGGGGGGCGCCGCCCCCATGTTTTCCCTTGGGGGGCCCCCCTTGTCGACCCCCCAATCCCGCATAAAAAAAATAAAAAAAAAAATGTGTAAAATAAAAAAAAAAAAAGATTTGTGGAGGGGTAGGAGGGTGTTTGGATTATGATTGTGATGATATGATGATTGTTTGTGTTGGGGATTGAAATGAAAGGGTAATTAAAAAAATTAATAATTGGTTGAAAATATGTTATATAATATAACTCGTCATTCATGATGTTAAGATAGCTGCGTCATAAAACATTTACATCTTTTTTGCATTTGTTACTGATAAAGACTGTTCTCTTCGTGCAACGTATGTTGCAATAATAAGCACATCTTATCGACCTTTAAAAACACACTTATCGAATTTCACAACCACAGTATTTTCACAACAATCTTTAGTGTTGGTACATCTGCGACTAACAACAGTAACCCACCAAATTTCTTCCTTTTTTGATAACTTTTTTGCAGGACATATATTTCAAAAAAGTAAAGAAATTCCGAATAGTCAAAAGGTGTTATCCACAAAGTTTCTGTCAGCAAACGAAATCAAATAGTACAATGGTATTTTATGAAAGAGATATCGTCCATTTTCGAATACAAGTTTTCAATATTGGAAAGTCAGGAAAAATTCATATCACATGGAGGCCAAGCCCTGTCCTATTGTTTTTTAACGTCACTGTCTGAACGACGAAGAAGAGGGTACCTGCCTGGGGCTTGTTCCACAGCGTGCAGTCCGAGGTTTTTTCCTGGCCTTGATTTGCTATGATGAAAAAACTCCCGCACACCCTACTGCTGTGCCCCGCTGCCATCCACGACTTTGCAAACGTGGTGACCTTGGGCTGCCGGCCTGGCCCGAAATGGCGACGGATGAGTAGGGAATCCCCCAGCGTTGGCTGTGCCGCAAGGTACAACTGTCACCTCCTGAACCTGTTTGTTTACATGCACACAGGGGGGCAGCCGCATGTTTGTTGATGTCCGCGGCAGAGTCAGGAATCCACATCTCCGCATACGTACTTGGGTCCCAGTTCGGCTGGGCTGCACTACTACCATCCCTTCCGAAGAAAGCCACCTTACCCTCTTTCTGGCCTCAGCGACAATACTGCATTGCTGGTGGGTGAGGTCATTGACTACAGTTTACTGCCCGGATCCCTTTGTCCATCAGTCTGGCACGGAATTCAGAATGAAACATCCTTTAAGAAGGAGTAATAGGCAAAGCTGTTGAAGCAGGTGAATAAGTGAAGCGTTGAAGCGTTGAAGCCATCCAACCACCACAGCAAAAGTCATTCATTATACACCAAAGTCATGGGCAGGAGTGAGAATGTCAGCAGGTAGGCTACCGCTTGCGCGTGAGCGGTTTCTATTTTTAGGCTGTGGCTTCCGTCTGTATGCCTTCCACCGTTTTGCGCGTGCCGGTTACTAGGGATTGCTGGAAGTTCGCTTGTGCTTGGCATGCATGGAATCTTGTTTCCAGTACTGTGCAAATACTGGCAACTGCACATGGCTTTGATTTCATTCAGCTTGCCAGAAATAAACGAAAGGGAAGGCCCACAGCATAAAACCCTGCGTATCCAAAAAGAACACTGCACGGCACGTAATTATCAGTGCGTGAGACATCAGAATACCTGGTTTTTGCTTTCAACCAAAACAGCCCATGTTTCCCTTCGTTTTTTCATCCCTTCATTTCTACTTTCATTTTCCCCTGCCATTGTTTACAAAAAATCAAGAAAGTTGCTGAACTGAATACTTAAATGTAACAAGGACTGTGCATCTTAGCCTTCCTCCAAAATTTCTCATCCCTTTTTTGGTAGTCTTTCTACAATTTCAGCTTCATTTGCTGTTTCGGAAAAATCCTGATCAAGCAAAAGCTTCTCTGAAAATAGCTGAATGAATGTCAGCCTGATTTGGCATAAGATAGTTAATGTAATTCTTGTGGCGTTGAAAGGATCTGATTCATCCTTTTTTGGGTTTTTGCGCTCCTTTTCGTTTTCTTTTAACAATTGCTCAAGCATCTTTTTATAGGCTTCTTTGGCAAACCTGTGGTCCTTCCCTTTTAATCATTCAATTATTTCTGTCATTATTTTTAAAGTAGTCTTGGATTCTCATGCAAAATAAGCATTTCGTCCTTTGTCCACAATTCCAGTTGGCGTTGGGCGGTGGTAATGGAGATTTTGAGCTTGATTCAAGTAAAGCTTGATCCATGTCAGGTAGAACTTAAAGTTGATGGCTGTGTTGAAACATCTAATAAAGAGTAGATCAGCCGGTGAGAGAAACTGGAAAAAAGCCGCTCAAGCTCAACCACCCTCAACCGTTTCGGGACGATTGAACCTAGAGCCGGCATTTTACCGTTCTCCTGACAAGTAAGACTTCAATAACCCAAAAAAAATATCGATTTTTTTAACAACAACATACTGTGTAGGATAATCCGTTTTATTTTAATACTAAATTAACAAAAACTTTTGAGATTAAGTTTTTGCTTAATCCTAGTGTTTTTTCCCTTATCATATTCAATAACATTCATATCCCGCGCATACATTCATCAAATGCGTCTCTGTCTTTCATGTGAAATAAAACTAATTGCTGGTGCACACAGTAAAGAAAAGTGTAAAGGGAGGACAGTTCCTGCCGTCTACAGGCATGTGTAAAAATCCAAGGCTTCCAAAGAGCGGTATGGAGTGCGTGCCGATAAAACTTCCTTTCACGACTTCCAACTGGCCCCTTCTCAATAGAGGTGCAGTTATGAATAGCAATTTGCTTTTCTATTGCCTAGTTCTGAATAGCGAGATTCTATAAGTGGCTGAAAGTATTCTTGGCTCAGTCATTCCGCCCTGGGTTAAAACAGATAAGACATGTTTCTTACATTCCACCTATCATAAGTCAAGATTAAATCATGTGATAGTACAAAGACGTCACATTCCCCTCCCCCGCCCCAGCACTGTTGTTGACGTTGGCAACTGGCCTTATCTTGTCTATGTCATTACCCTTGCTGGTGTCCGACCTGTGAAACGTGTGTGGCGTTTTTCTGTGAGAGAAGTGATTTTACCAGAAATATTTATGTCTCAAGACAGCATTTCTTCAGAATTAGAGGATGATCACTCCTGGAATCGCAAGTTGCTTCATCAAAATCTAGAAATTCTAACATCAAAACTTGATAATTCAAAACAGTAAACCCAAAAAAAACGGGCTTATTCCAATTTGACTTTCTTTTTCCTTCATCATTATGCCAAAAAGCTGCTCATGAATCATCTGACGTCCTGTAATTAGGTTTTTTAAGTCAGCTTAATTGCTTTTGTTCTCTCCGGGTGACCAATCAAACCTCTTTACGCATTGCGGATTCTCCATAGTCTTCCAAAACAGCTGTTTGTACATCACTTGAAAAAGTCTTTTTCCTGTAAGCATCTGTGGAATTAGTTCTGAGATCAGTGTTCTCATGATGTATGGGAGTTGGAGCATTAACTGTTCTTGAGTCAAGGTAATATGGTCAATTGAGGTAGTCTGAGATCACAGCTGTCAACTTCAAACCATGTCTTAAAATAAATTGTAGAAGTTCTGTAAATGCAGACATAATTTTTTTTTGTCTCGAAGATTAGGCACAAGTTTAGGGTTTCTGTTTTGCCATCCTTTTAGACTTCTGCTGCTAATGGAAGTCATTAGCAGGTCATGGAGTTCCTGAGGATATCTAAGTCAACTCAAGAATGAAACACGACGCTGTTGATCTGGCGTCAAACTGATCAACCACATTAATGCTCTTTGAATCTTTTTTGGATCTTTTGGCTGTGACATTTTAAAGTTGCATAATGTAAGGATGCGCCATTGCCCACCATACAGATTGTTTGCATCTAAAATACCGAGATAGTTAGACCTTTTACTTGGATCTAATCATCCTAGGTTATTTGTTGTTTGCTTTACAGTAAGATGCGGACGCCATACTAATTCCCCCACGCAATCCGTTTTCAATCATCTGAATCATTGGTAAATCAGACAATACATCAATCTTGTACTCCAGTAAAACTTATAAAAAGCTATCCCCAACTCATCCCGGGCGCAGAAATGTAATGCGCGGGATCCAGGCTGTAATGAGGGAGTGGCCATCAGGTCTTTCTGTAATTTTTCAAGACTCCGCCAACAAACATACATCACCATCAAGTATGAATCATGAAAATAGTCCCCTCCCATTGTTTTTACACTCTAAACTTTTCTGCCAACGCTTCTTGAGCATGCAGGTAATCAGAATCACTTATATCCTTTCCTTTAAGACTAGAACAGAACGCAACTTTAGGAGGAATGGAGTTTTCGTCAAACCTTTCCCAACTGTTCATGTATTCATAAGGGTAAACGCCCTTTCTAACAAGTGTTGGGTCAAAATATTCTTCCGTTATTGGGCAGGACTTTAAGGACATAGCCAGTGACTCTAATGAACCATCATGTGCTGCATAGAGTCATAAAAAAGACATGTTATTTAAAGTGAAACACATGTACTTTTCTGATGACTGTGCAATGCAGGACACCCTAAAGGCGCTGGTTACTGCTTGCATTATAAGGTGAGAGTCGTAACCTCGCAAGTTGTGAAAGAATATAGGCAGCTTCCATGTCTTTGGTTCAAACTTTAGTTGAAGATTGCAGTTGTTGTGCGCTGTCTCTCTAAACTTTCCACTAATGTGATCATGGTCTCTTACTATCGGATTCGCTTCTTCACTGTTAGACATTAGTTCTAAACCACAAATCCAACAATGTGTGGCTGATATATACTGCTCTTGGTCTTTAGGCGTCATTATGATTTCAGATAAATTCAGATTATTAGAACAGGCGTTACGTACTTGCTGCATGCGTTTTAAGAAAGTTTCTGCAGCATCTGGTCCTCTATATAATTCTGGCTCTGAATGGATGCCATCTGACCTAACAATGATGAAAGCATAGGAACAAATCTGATGATTACTCATTAAGACTGTTTTTCGAAGTTTTTGTGGTGCTGGCCCTTCATAAGGAACAATGAGTGATTCAAAGTCTGCGTAAACAACATATGGACTAGTTTGCAGTCGTTTCCAGTTCTTAAAACAAACCTTACTGCCTTCTTTCGGCGTAATTAGTTCTGTATTACAGTCAACTGGGCTGATACAGTGTTTCTTATGTTCGCTTGCGGCTTGAACAGATGGAATTCTTGTTAAACATTTTCTACAGAATTCTTGTTTATGTTCATGCTTTGAAGTATGCGCCAATAATCTACTCATTGTTCGTATCAATGTGTAATGTGGTAGCCCTGCTGGTGAAAACATCAGTAGTAAGTCAACATGATTTTTGTCTGGATCGCCAATCGATGGACTGTCTTTAGACACTTTAATAGGCACCAAATTTGTTTCCTCATCCCATGTGTAGATATTAACAGTTTTCGGTTTGTTTTGTTCTTCAAACTGATCAATTTGATCTACACTAACAGGAAAGGATATTCCATTGAAGTTAAGATCATTGATGTAATTCCAATAGTTAGTCACTCTGTCTGCGTTTTTGCGGACGTAATGAAGCTTTGCAAGAACACACCACATAAAACATTTGTTGTCTGTATTCTTTATGTTTAAAACTGCTCTTTTCGCTACCAATGCTGGGGGCAGCGGAATGTAAGCCTTGCCAACAATCGGCTCATACTTAGCCTGTTTTAATCTGATCTCTAGGACTTCGCCCTCTGACCAACCAGAGCCTCTCATTTTGGCTTCTTCAGCGGCCTTATCAAACTGTGTAAGCAGTTGGTCTGCCCAACCAGGTGTTAAGTCATTAGAGGAAAGAATAGTCTGTTGTTTAGTTGAGACCCAGACTTCTAGATTTTCTTCATTTATTGTTATATAGTCGATTAAAACAGCTAACATTACTTTAACTGGCGGGTCTATTGTTAGTTTACCTGGAACTTGAGAAATAGCATGAACAACACTTGCCTGTACGTTTTTTGGATTAATAACTTCTAAATCAATATCATTCAGTGCTCTTGACAAACGCTCTCCCTTAAGCATTTCTTCAAACAATTCATCTGGTCCTTCATATATCTTAGCCATGATGTGTTTCTTTCTAACTCTATTTATTTAAATTAAAAAAAATACATCGACTCCCAAAGTCGTCTTAATCAGAATAAATATCAACGGTCTTTTTGTGCTTGGACTCATAAACAAAAGTATAAACGCCTTTTGGGGGGTTGTTTAATGCGAGCTGTTTAGAACAGAGTTTAATGTCTCGTTTACTTTTTTTAAACATTCCTTTTTTACTGATCGGTGTCTGGCTGTTGAGAAAAACTTGCCTTGCCTTTTTTTGAAGATCAAACTTTTGTCTTTTATAGTCATCAAAATCGGTCTGTAAACGATTAAATTCTTCATCTGTGATGTTTGAGTCAGCTAGTGCTTTATATATTGTCAGTTTGAAGGAACTAAGTTTAGCTGTTATTAGTTGAACCATAGCTGTGTGCTTTTGGAGTTTAGCTTTTATTTTTTTGCTAGCACACTTACAGCTAATGAACACAGGCCAAGAGTTAAAGACAAACCGCCTAGAGGTAAAGCTGGGGGTGCACCTACGCCTGTTGCTAAGAGACCTACACTTGTTCCTGCTGATAGAGCACTTATAGTCGATGCTCCAGTATTAACATTTTGTAACAGCATTAAAGACAGCAGAATACCTTCGTTTGGTTTTGCTGTATTTTGAAAGGTCCTGCTCTAGTTTTTGTTGCATTTGTGTAATGTTTGTTAATCTAAAGGGTTTTTTATGTCAGGGTTTCTACTATCCCTTCTTTTGGCGACTCTGGCGCTGTAGGCACATTTGGATAAACCTGAACAGACATGCTTTTTATAAAATAAAAAAATAATTTAGTATTGTATATCTTTTAATCTGTTATCTTGAATATTCAGCTGCGCATCATTATTAAAAACAAATGTACATTAAGTGGTTTATCGCCATCTTTTCTTTATCAATTTGAATGCTTATTACGTCTTTAACCGTTCTCTCCACTTCCATGCAACTGATTATCCTCTGTTGACCTTAGGTCAATCCATAACCGTATTTCGTTGTTAAATAATCACCGAGTCTAACATTGTGAAGGTGTAGATCTTTAGACACAAGGTCTACTGTTGGACTTCTACACCTCCCGCCCCCAAACAATTTTCTTTTTTTCGTCAAAATGCTGATAAGGTCTAACCCCGCTAGCGTAGATTTGGTTAGGACTACCCTCAATCGAACATTGTACTTTCGTTATTTTAGGATTAATAAACTTTTCACTTTGTCTTTTGAATGGTTCTTTTTCATCTTCACACAGCAATAAAATACCTTTAAGCGATGTGTTGCGGCACTAAAACTAAAATTCCATATAGTGTCATTCTTGCTTCGGGGATATGTTGTATGATGAATCACTCTTTCGTAATATATTGCTAATTTTGACTGATATTGTTGCTCAATCAGCCTTGCTAAGTTAGGGTTGCTAACAATGTCAAACTCTAACGAAATGTCAGAAATGCTGTACTTTGCTTCGGTGTCTGATGATCTGATAACACGTTTGTATTCATTAAAAGTTAGTTCATATGACAATCTGTCTTTTAATGCTCCTTGAAAGTATGGCGCATGCGCTTTTAACAACTCAAAATCTAAGGGTATGGAAAAGCGTTTTCCCATACGCATAACTTACAGCTTGGGGCTTGTTACCGTCTTTAGCATCTTCGGCGCCTATTCTGTGTTTTAGTGCTTCATTATTTTCTATTCCTTGAAACGCAAGATCAGCCCTTTCATTCCCGGTTAGCCATAGATCAGAATAGATTAAAAATATTCTGCATTGTGTAAAGAAAATATTTCTTGCCCCTCAAGTTTTAAGAAATTTTCTTAACGATTGCCGTCCCAGATTCTGGACAACTGTCCTGTTTGGGTCTGTTGCTGATTCGAGTTCTATTTTGAAAGTAAGTTGCGCAGAGCCTGGCACAATCACTTCATCTGCTCCTAGGTCTGGAAATTTAACAGTAAGAATTTGATCTGCATCAATAGTAGATGGATTATTTGGAACAGTAATATTTCGTTTATTTCCCTTCACGCCAAAGGGCTCTTTCAGTCTTCTATGCGGGTCAAGAATCGAGCCATATGCTTGTGACATTTTTATAAAACAAAATAAAAAGTTAATTATTTAAAAACATGGCAGGCATTAAAGGGTGAAGAAGATTATGATGTTTTTGATCCTGGAGACGACATGAGTGAAATGATCCCTTTGACACAGCATCGCTCAGCGCTCTCATTGCGGTGTGAATTAACAGAAAGTAAGGTTAGATCATTGTACCAAAGTTTAGGTCAAGAACCATGATTTGAAGTGAAAGTTGACCATTTGTTTGTAAGAAACGATCAAGGGGACAACTTGTTCAGCTTACAACTAAAAAAGACTCATCAAATTTTTAGCCATGGGTACAATTAGACAAAGGCTCAGTGTGAGCGATCAAATCGCCTTGGCATTACTAAACCAAAATTAGATAGGGATGCAGTTGCTAAACTTCAAAACACACTACAAGAACTCCCAACAGATAACCAAATACAAAACATGGAACTTCAAGATTTAAGTCAAACAGCAGACAAAATAATAGAAGCAGAAACCAGTTTTTCAGAAGAAACAGCATTAAAACTATACGC
>JAFLJL010018536.1:58662-70512 GCA_018398815.1 Conus ventricosus | reverse complement strand
TGCAACCTAAAAGTTAGAGGGTTTTTCTTTCTTTTGATTTTTTGTTTGTTTGTTTGTTTGTTGTTGTTTTTTTTGTTGATGAGAAATACTCCTATGTTGTGTGTTTTCAGACTAACTATGACACTGACATTGACAGCTTGCAGTACAGTTTGGTTGGTGATGAAGGAGATCAGAACTACTTCACCATCGAAGCGGAAACAGGCAGCCTTTTTACGTCCATACAAA
The DNA here is from genome assembly GCA_018398815.1 of Conus ventricosus. Taxonomy (NCBI): domain Eukaryota; kingdom Metazoa; phylum Mollusca; class Gastropoda; order Neogastropoda; family Conidae; genus Conus; species Conus ventricosus. The sequence continues at coordinate 70,287 of JAFLJL010018536.1, read as the reverse complement.
ATTTGATCTCCACTGATTCTAAAGAAACCTACAGGGTAAGGACAACAGCACAGAATGGTGTTGGCTCTAGTTTGGAACTTTGGGGTTGCTTTGTTACTCATTTGGTGTTTCTCTGTTGATAAATGAATTCAGAAAATTTGATAGGCTTTTGATCAGTTGTTATCAGTACTTACCTTCTTTGAAGGCTAATAATGTCCAACAAAGAAGGCTTATTTCATGACAATACTTCCCAACTAATTCAGCTAAGTTTTGAAGCTAAACTCATCAACAAAGAAGACTGATATTCATCTGTGTGTGTGTGTGTGTGTGTGTGTGTGTGTGTGTGTGTGTGTGTGTGTGTGTGTGTGTGTGTGTGTTTGTACATTGTGATACTGATTTTTATTGTAACTGTTTAAAAATGGTTTAAAATACAATGAAAATATATATATTTACCTTTCGTATGGTGTTCTTTTTACACAACCCATAGTTGTCTGTCATCTTGGAAGACAGCCTAGTATTTTGAAAAAGAAAAACTGACGTATTTTGCGCTGCTCTCGTTTTTCTTCATGTGGAGCGAGTTACTGATTTTAATTATTTTAGTGTGTGTGTGCGTGCGTGCGTACGTGCGTGCGTGTGTGTGTTATCTCAGATCCGCATTCAGGCAAATTATGGTGCAGGATTCCCACACAGCAGTGAGAAGGTGTGCACTGTAAATGTCAGTCGGCATCTAAACATTTTAGAGGTGGAGGTTCCAACAGGCTCTATAAGAATTCTGGAGACACAGGGACCTGGTGACGTGTTTACAATGATCACTGTGAAACATGCCGCTGTAAGTCATGACGGGATGTACATATGGTTGTATGTCAACAGTTGGTGGTGTGAGTCATGACTGGATGTATACACGGTTGTATGTCAACAGTTGGTGATGTGAGTCATGACGGGATGTACACACGGTTGTATGTCAACAGTTGGTGGTTTGAGTCATGACGGGATGTATACACGGTTGTATGTCAACAGTTGGTGATGTGAGTCATGACGGGATGTATACACGGTTGTATGTCAACAGTTGGTGGTGTGAGTCATGACTGGATGTATACACGGTTGTATGTCAACAGTTGGTGATGTGAGTCATGACGGGATGTATACACGGTTGTATGTCAACAGTTGGTGGTGTGAGTCATGACGGGATGTATACACGGTTGTATGTCAACAGTTGGTGATGTGAGTCATGACGGGATGTATACACGGTTGTATGTCAACAGTTGGTGGTGTGAGTCATGACGGGATGTATGCATGGTTGTATGTCAACAGTTGGTGGTGTGAGTCATGACGGGATGTATACACGGTTGTATGTCAACAGTTGGTGGTGTGAGTCAGTGGGGAGATATACAAGATACAAGGTTGAATGTGAAAAGGTTTGTGGTGTATGTCAGGTGGAAGTTTGATACACAGTGATGCATAAAATAATTGTGTTCTAAGTCATACAGTAGTTGTCAACAGTTATCTGTTAAAAACGTTGAGTCTGAGAAGCAGTTAGTAAGGATAGTGAGGTTTGTGTGCATACATCTTTGTGAAAAGAGGGATGAGGGAAAGCTGTGAGCATGTCGGTGTACGCAGCAAACCATTGATGTGCTCTTTGTGGTCCAGGATTGATCAGGTTTGTCTTTTTTTTCTTTTTTTAGACTTCGGATGTCTACCTCTCTTTGTTGAATGACAACCCCAACGATCAGGAGTGCTACAAGTATTTTGGCATCTTCCAAAACGGCGGCATGTATGCCAAGAATGATCTGGTACCTCACCCACAGAAGGCAACATCCTTCACTGTGAGCCAACTTTTTTATAAGTATTTTTTTGTGTAAACAAGTGAGTCAGCAAAGAAAGAAAGAAAGATATAAGTGTGTGTGAGTGCGAGTGTGTGTGTGTGTGTGTTGTGTGTGTGTGTGTGTGTGTGTGTGTGTGTGTGTGTGTGTGTGTGTGTGTGTGTGTGTGTGTGTTTTGAGATGTCCTAAGACAGATAACGAGAAAACCCGGATCATTCACACAGAAGACATATTTTGCTAATCGTACTTAGTGGTTTTTCTATATCTTGGATGAGTAAAACTCTGCTGTATCAATGCTTTTTCTGTATGTTGGATGAAAAAGTAAAAGCCCTATTAATGTGTTTCAGTGTCGAGTAACTGCTACCGAATACAATGCACCAGGACAAACATCCAGCCCTGGAACAGTTTCCATCATAGTTGTAAGGAACACGGCACCTGAATTTATTGGCCATCCCCACACAGGAACTGTTGACGAAGATGAAGCCAGGGGCACCCCTATTGTGACCTACAACTACAGAGATAATGACACTGATGTGAGTTTGAAATGTGGACACCAGAACTGTAGTATACATTCAGAGGATTCATGCTGTTTTCTTGTTATGGATTCTGTTAGGGCGAAATGATGCTGCATGTTGCTTACACTATCCAGAGAACCCAGCAGTCACGCATAGGTTAACATTTTCGGCATGGCACCTGTCCAGAGGTTTGCACACATGAACGCAAATGGCGAATCGCTCCTGACTCGAGGTCGGGCATGAATTTCAGTTCAAATCTAGCACATTTAACCATGCATGGATAATAAGTACAGAGGGAGATTTTTGAAGTTATTTACTTATCTTTCTGAATTTCAAATGCTTTGAGTTTTTTCCTTGTATATTTTTTCTTCTGAGACAAGGAAACAATGAGTGACATTCCATGGCAATTTCTTTATGAAATCATAATGAATAACTAAAAAGATTTATACCTAAGCTGTAGATCTACGCAGCTGTAAAAATATATTTGACTGTAATAGAATTTTTATGAACATTTTATTTTAAATATCATCATGTAGCCTGTCAGAATAAGTAATGATGAAATGATGGCCCATATTTATCAAGAAACCATGTATCACTGTATGATGTAAAAAAACAAAACAAACCCACCTCTGTAGCTGAGACCTTTTTATCTGGATTTTGACGACAGTTTGAGTATCATAGCGCAGATGTTCTGACTGCAGTCAGAACATGACAGACTTGGGAAGATCCACAGCCGGTCGCTCTGTCAGGGCCGAGGGCTGAAAGGGTCAGCTGCGGAATACGAACAAATACTTGATAGCCAGTAACACGTTAACACGGCCATTTATGTCATTTTATAATTTTGTGATGGTTCATGAGTTTAAATGGGGGAAACTTTAAAAGGAAATGGGACACCTTCCCCTCACCAGTCCTCAGCTCTTTTTCTCCCCATCCCTCGGACCAAGTTCATATTTGATTGTGTATCCTTTTTTTTTTTTGTCAAAGACTACATCATTTTCCCCCCATGTGCGGCTTTATTTAGACCCGTTCCCGGATTGGGTTAAGGGGAATGAGGATTACAGGAGTGATTTGTCTACTTGGTACTATTGTCATTTTCATTAGTACCTGTAATTCATTTTCATTGGTAGGTGGTGTAAGTGTTAAAATTCATCCTGATACTAGTTATTACTTCTGCTGAGCTGGTTTTCTGTTGCTAGTGTGGAATTGTTGCTCTTGTTATTGACGATGTTGCTGTTGTTTTTACAAGTGTCGATTCTATTTGCATGATTCCTGATTTTCTTTCTTTATTGTTCATTGGGTTCTACAGCCTACAATACGAGTCAGTAAGATTATTGTGTGTGTGTGTGTGTGTGTATATATATATTATATATATATATATATATATATATATATATATATATATATATATATATATATATAGATGAATATAACCAAAAAGCCTAAAATGACTTTAAAAGTGCTCGACCCCTTGGGGAGCAACATTTGTTAATGATGTTAAAAGGAAGGTTAAAACTCAAGGTTAAAACTCTACAAATTTGTTTCGAGCGTGTTGCGCTGTCATCAGGATGTTTTTGGTTTGCCCACCGCCGATGTTATAAAGCGTGTGGGCTCCCGTTTGCGGTTGTTTGCACGTGCGGGTTGGCTGCACGTGTTTTTGGGGGGCTTTCAGGTTTTTATTTTGGGTGTGTTCACTAACAACGATTTCCATTTATGCCTGCAGTTGTTTACTATTTCTGTTTTGGTGTTTAAAGTTGCTAAGTTTGGTTTGCATAGTATTAACCATTTTTCAGTTAAACATAGGTTGCACCTTTTTGAAACATTGCTGTATGGTGATGCTCTTTTTATGATTTTCCAGGATATATTGTAGCTTGTTTTTGCGTCTTTAAGTTTCCAGATATATTTACTCAGTTCTGTTTGGTTTTTATATTTTTCTTTATTAAATGACTGTTTGTGGTTTGCATATCTGGTTTTGAAGTGGTTTTCAGTGATCCCTATGTATGTTTCTTTTTCATTTTCTGATGTTACAGTAGCCTGGTATACAATGTTGTTGTGAAGACATTTATTGTTTAGTGGGCACTGCTCCTTTCTGGTGCAATTGCAAGATTTCCTTTCTTCACCCTTCTTTGCTGTGTTGATTTTCATTTTGTTGGATGCGTCAATCAGGTTTTTGAGGTTGGGCATACATGGTACGATAGTTTGACAGTGTTTTTTGTTAAATATTTTGGACAGTTTGTGTTCTTTTGGAAATGAAGTTGCTAGGATTTTGAAGAATTCTTTCCCTATGTTTGTTTTGAGTTTCCCGTCGTATGGGGGGTTATACCATATGATTTTTCTTTTCCTATTTTTCTTGCTTTTATTTGTGTTGTTGTCCGGGTTGTATTGTAGTTTGTAATTGTATCCACTTGTTTGTAGTGCCTCCTGGTATTCTACTGCTGCATTGTTGAACACTCTCTCAATATATCTGGAAATATATCTGGAAACTTAAAGACGCAAAAACAAGCTACAATATATCCTGGAAATCATAAAAAGAGCATCACCCATACAGCAATGTTTCAAAAGGTGCAACCTATGTTTAACTGAAAAATGGTTAATACTATGCAAACCAAACTTAGCAACTTTAAACACCAAAACAGAAATAGTAAACAACTGCAGGCATAAATGGAAATCATTGTTAGTGAACACACCCAAAATAAAAACCTGAAAGCCCCCAAAAACACGTGCAGCCAACCCGCACGTGCAAACAACCGCAAACGGGAGCCACACGCTATATAACATCGGCGGTGGGCAAACCAAAAACATCCTGATGACAGCGCAACACGCTCGAAACAAATTTGTAGTTTCAACCTTGAGTTTTAACCTTCCTTTTAACATCATTAACAAATGTTGCTCCCCAAGGGTCGAGCACTTTTAAAGTCATTTTAGGCTTTTTGGTTATATTCATCTTGATTGCTCCTCACGTTGAGCACTGTGGCCTGAATCTTTAGGAAGAAACTTCAAGCTATCCATCTGTTTTTATTAGAATATTTCTTCTACATTTTAAAAAGCTACGTCTTTTAACCTGTTTTCTTCAATGTTTAACTGAGCATCACAAACCATAAAAACATGCATTTGTATTGGGGCGTTTCCGTCTGCTTTCTTGCGAATATTTATTTGTATACCATCTTGCCCTATCCTTTCTCCACTTCCAAACAATGTGTTGTCAATGTGGATCTAAAAATCCAGCCACAGCCCATATTTACTTATTAAGTCGTCTTCGAGTCTTAACTCATAAAGGCGAAGTTTTTTACATACACGATCAACTGCAGGATCTCTTTGCCTACCCTCCAGCGAACAACTTTCTTATTTCATCAAAGTGTTGGTGAGGGTAAAAGTCCACGACCCGAATACAACTGATCAGACTTGCCATTTATTACACAGTCAACCTTCTCAATTTTTGGATTATAAAACGCTTCTGATTCTCTCTGAAAAGGGGTTGTTTCTTCAGTAAACAAGAAACAAAATTCCTTTAAAGACTTCAGAGACTGATTTAGATGTATGTTCCAGAGAGTGTCTCGCTTGTTTCTATTTTCTGTAATGGAGTGTATAAACGTTTTTCATAATAAATAACCGTTTTACTTTTATACTGGGTTAGATTGTTCTGGCCAGTCCAGGGTTAGTAACAACATCAAACTCAAGAGAAATGTCGCTGACTGTGTATTTAGCTTCAAGGTCTTCAGACAGAACAACAGAACCGCTAGGATTAAATGTCAGTCCATAAGTAAGTTTTTCTTTTAGTGCGCCTTGGGTAATATGGCATATGCGTCTTTAACAGCTCAAAATCTAGAGGAATGCAGAATCTGTTGCCAATGCTTCTGCTACTACTGCCTCATCTTTAACATCATTCTTTGCATCCTCCGCTTTAAGTCTGTGCTTGAGACCGTTTGGGCTTTGTATTCCCTGATAAACTTTCTCTTTTTCTTTCTTTTTTAGGCAGCCATAAATCAGAATAGAGGGCAAAAATGTCTGCCTCGTTTAGTACAAAGACTTCTCTCCCCTCTAGTTTGATTGCCATATGTTTAACGATTGCCCTGCCCAAATTAGCAACAACATTTTAGCATTAGGATCTGCTGATGTAATATCTATTTTAAATGATAGTTTAGCAGTCCCTGGCATATAACATCGTCAGCGCCAAGATCAGGGAACTTGACTGTTAAATCTTGTTCAGGTTGAACTGTTGATGGGGTATTTTACACTAATTACAGTCTGTTTATACCTTTTACGCCGTGGGGTTCCTTCTCTTTTCTGTATGGATCGAGGTCACAACCATATGAGTTCATTTTTTAAACAAAAAAGAATATAATAAAAAATATGGATGAAGATTTTGACGCGCCTGATCCTTCCGAAGAAGAAAGAGATCTGCGAGGCCCTTCATTTTGAAGAAGATGAAACAGAATTAGGTCCTTCATTGCGCGAAGAACTTGAAAGAGCAGCAGAAGGTTCTTCAATCCCTTCATTAGAAGAAGCAGAAACACCCCCTTCAGTTAGCGCATCTCATGCAGAACTATTAGCAAATAGAATTAACTCATTCTACATAAGCTTAGGACTAGAACCGCCAGAAGGCCATAGTCCTTTTGATTTTAAGATGGATAAAAGCAACCATCTGTATATAAGAACTAGCAGAGGAAATTTTGTAAGAGTTACTACAAAGCCAGACCCAACTAAGTTTTTAAAACTAAACACAATTAGACAGAGGATCCCTGTTGCTGATCAAAGGCGATTAAACATTTTAAATTTAAGGCCTGAGGCTGTTAGTCTTTTACAGAACTTGGGGCAAGAGTTGCCAACACGATCTGAAATAGAAATGACCTCTTTTCAAGATTTTAGGGTCAAGAACAGATGAAGCAATAGCAGAAATTGAAACGAGTTTTAACAGAATTTGGTTCATGTTGCGGTAGAGTTCCCTACACGTCTTGCTGGCTGAGATCTGAGTCGAGAAGAAACTAGTCTTAGCTTTTTGAACTAAGTCTGCAATATTCCGTTTCATAAAGTTGTATATCGAGTGCCAGAGTGGAGAAAGTGGTGATACAATGGGTACCAGCACACTGAGGCATCAAAGGCAATGAAAAAGCGGACATTCTGGCAAAAGACGGTGCACAGAAGGAGCAGGCCAACAACCTGGTGTCATACGATGAAATTAGGACAATCATCAAGGCACAGCAAGGAATAAAATGGCGCCTCCTGCATCCCAAATACAACCCAGAAGACACATACCATAAGAGCCAAGGAAATTTCATACATTCAGCCAATAATGAATTATACCGCTGAACTTATGTCTAAGTGTAATGTAGATTTAACATCGATTCCAGAGTTCCCCACAGTTCCAATGATGCCTCCTTGGGAACACTTGAGTGGAAATTTTGATTATGAGTATACGGTCTCAAAGAAAAAAGAAAGTATTAACATTCTAGTGAACGATGTGAAAGAACACCTAGAAAATTCATATCCTAATCACCTTAAAATCTATACTGATGGTTCAGTTATGGACACAGCTGACAGCGGTTCTGGTTTCGTTATTCCAAGTCTGAATACATGTATAGGAAAACATTTTCACCTCGGAAAGGGATTTTCAGTATTCACTGCAGAACTGTATGCTATACTGATGGCTTTATTTTGTGTATATAGTACTCCAATATCCTTTTTTAGTGTGCTGTTTTGTGTTGATTCCAAGTCTGTTTTGCAAGCACTGCAAACTTGGGATTGTAAGGCCAGAAAAGATTTATTATATGAAATAAGGTACCTGATACACTGTATTATGTCTCAGGTATAATTGTAGACTTCTGTTGGATTCCTTTACATTGTGGTCTCAGAGGGAATGAAATAGCAGATAATCTAGCTAAACTTGGTGCACTAAACTGTTCAGAATGTGTGCTAAATTTGCCATTACACCCTTCCAAGTGTGAAATACTATTAAACCTGGAACACTACGTTTACAAAACCTTTTTCTGTGAAAAAAGCTACACACTGCCTAGCTGCTCACGCCATCTTGCTAAGATTATCACAAAATTAAGGCTGAACACATGGAAGACCAAATTTTCTCCTGAAGTTGTGTGTCTGTGGAAATTCATCTCTGTGCATCACCTTCTATTAGTTTGTTCAGTTTTAACTAAAATGTATAAGGCGAAGGTATCAATCTTGACAAATATGAAAATGAGAGTCAAGTTCTGTTGACTCATGCATAATCGAGTTTGCCGCCACTTTAGCCAGTTCTGATGTAGCTAGACTATTTGGGGGGTCCTTAACTAATATGCTGTTTTCTTTTTCATAAGTGTATCAGATGTATGTTTTGGGAAATGACTTAAGGGGGGTTTTTTTTTTTTTTTTCCCCCCCCCCCCCCCCTTTTTTTTTTTCCCCGTCTAATATCATCTGCCGGATGAAAAGACGTAAATTAAACCACCAACCAACCAACAAATACCAATTGCTGGACGACGGGAACGGGTTTCACGACCTTCGCCCTGAGGACTGGACAAAATCGCCTGCTCCACCACATGCACAAAAAAATTTGGCATTGGACAGAGTGGAGAGTGCCCTTGTGGTGGGGGGACCAATGGACAACTGACCACATCCTTCAAGTCTGTGCGAGTATGCAGCATCAGGAGAAAGTACTGGCCAACACCGACAGCAGTGGAACCCAAGCTGTACGGCACCCTGGGGGGAATTGCGAGGGGACGGCAGCCTTCTTCGAGGACCCCGGGCTGTCATCTAACGGGATGGCGAAACGAGGAAGAAGAAGAAGACTGTCATTTCTATGCTGACCACCTTAGATCACTGTCATTCTATATGACCACCTTAGATCACCGTCATTCTATACTGACCAAAACCCTTTGATCACCGTCATTTTATATGACCACCTTAGATCACCGTCATTCTATACTGACCACCTTAAAATCACTGTCATTCTATACTGACCACCTTAGATCACCGGGCATTCTATACTGACAACTTAGATCACCGTCATTCTATACTGACCACCTTTGATCACTGTCATTTATACTGACCACCTTAGATCACCCCTTCTATACTGACCACCTTAGATCACCGTCATTCTTACTGACCACCTTAGATCACCGTCATTCTATACTGACCACCTTAGATCACCGTCTTCTATACTGACCACTTAGATCACCGTCATTCTATACTGACCACCTTAGATCACCGTCATTCTATACTGACCACCTTAGATCACCGTCATTCTATACTGACCACCTTGACACCGTCATTCTATACTGCCACCTTAGATCACCGTCTCTATACTGACCACCTTAGATCACCGTCATTCTATACTTTACCACCTTTGATCACGTCATTCTATACTGACCACCTTAGATCACTGTCATTCTATACTGACCACCTTAGATCACCGTCATTCTATTACTGACCCCTTAGATCACCGTCATTCTATACTGACCACCTTAGATCACCGTCATTCTATACTGACCCCCTTAGATCACCGTCATTCTATACTGACCACCTTTGATCACTGTCATTCTATACTGACCACCTTAGATCACCGTCATTTTTATACTGACGACCTTAGATCACCGTCAATTTTATACTGACCACCTTAGACACCGTCATTCTATACTGACCACCTTAGATCACCGTCATTCTATACTGACCACCTTAGATCACCGTCATTCTTTACTGACCACCTTTGATCACCGCTTCTATACTGACCACCTTAGATCACCGTCATTCTATATGACCACCTTAGATCACCGTCATTTTATACTGACCAACCTAGATCACCGTCATTCTTAGACCACCTTTGATCACCGTCATTCTATACTGACCACCTTAGATCACCGTCATTCTATACTGACCACCTTAGATTCACGTCATTCTATACTGACCACCCTTTGATCACCGTCATTCTATACTGACCACCTTAGATCACCGTCATTCTATACTGACCACCTTAGATCACCGTCATTCTATACTGACCACCTTAGATCACCGTCATTCTATACTGACCACCCTTTGATCACCGTCATTCTTACTGACCACCTTAGATCACCCTCATTTCATACTGACCACCTTAGATCACCGTCATTCTATACTGACCACCTTAGATTTACCGTCATTCTATACTGACCACCCTTTGATCACCGTCATTCTATACTGACCAATTTGATCACCGTCATTTATACTGACCACCTTAGATCACCGTCATTCTTTTACTGACCACCTTAGATCACCCTCATTCTATACTGACCACCTTTGATCACCGTCATTCTATACTGACCACCTTAGATCACCGTCATTCTATACTGACCACCTTAGATCACCGTCATTCTATACTGACCACCTTAGATCACCGTCATCTATACTGACCACCCTTTGATCACCGTCATTCTATACGACACCTTAGATCACCGTCATTCTATACTGACCACCCTTTGATCACTGTCATTCTATAAATGACCACCCTTTGATCACCGTCATTCTATATGCCACCTTAGATCACCGTCATTCTATACTGACCCCCTTAGTCACCGTCATTCTTTTACTGAACCACCTTAGATCACGTCATTCTATAACTGACCCCTTAGATCACCGTCATTCTATACTGACCACCTTAGATCACCCTCATTCTATACTGACCACCTTAGATCACCGTCATTCTATACTGACCACCTTAGTCACTGTCATTCTTACTGACCCCTTAGACTCCGTCATTCTATACTGACCACCTTAGATCACTGTCATTCTATACTGACCACCTTAGATCACCGTCATTCTATACTGACCACCTTGATCACCGTCATTCTATACTGACCACCTTAGATCACCGTCATTCTATTTCTGACACCTTAGATCACCGTCATTCTATACTGACCACCTTAGATTTACCGTCATTCTATACTGACCACCTTAGATCACCCCTCATTCTATTTTGACCACCCTTAGATCACCGTCATTCTATACTGACCCCTTAGTCCCGTCATTCTATACTGACCACCCTTTGATCACCGTCATTTATACTGACCACCTTAGATCACTGTCATTCTATACTGACCACCTTAGATCACCGTCATTCTATCTGACCACCTTAGACACCGTTTTTCTATACTGACCACCTTAGATCACCGTTTATTCTATACTGACCACCTTAGATCACCGTCTTCTATTTCGACCACCCTTTGATCCATTCTTCGCTGCCCCGTTACCCAGTTCTCTCATCGTCGACGTCTTCTCTCTCTCTCTCTCCTCTCTCTCTCTCTCTCTCTCTCCTCTCTCTCTCTCTCTTCTCTCCTCTCTGTAAAAAAAAAAC
>JAFLJL010018536.1:48662-53662 GCA_018398815.1 Conus ventricosus | reverse complement strand
ACCCCTACACTTCTGCACTGGCAAGTCCAGCCTGATCAAATACAGTTCTAAAAAATCAAATGCTTGTCTAGAATGGCCGCCCTCACCCCACCCCCCTTCCCCCTCCCCTCCACAATTCATGACTCTTGTTTTTGTCCGAAGAAAGCAATCATTCTAATTTTCTCTATTTCAAGGCAATTTGAAATAGCAATGAAATCATGATGCGTACTGTTAGACCAGTTTGACAATCGTCCATCTGCTCCTTTGCAATGCCGGTAGGTGAGTGAATAATCCACAGTAAACTGATTCGTTTCCTGCACGTGCATGCGTGAACTTGTCGTGAACTCTGCCAGTCCCTTTGATCTAAACTAGTAAGGTAAGGTCATGTTGCTTATAGCCAGCCGACCGCAAAGGGCCATATCAGGGCTGTCACCACGTTAAATCAACTCACAAGTCAACAAAAGAAAACAAAACAAAGCAAAACAAACACTTTCCACATCTCTTTAAACCTACATCTTCTAAACAACGCATCAGAAACTTCGTTAAAAATCTTTCTTCCGTAAAATCTTAAATCAGATGAAAAATGTTAATCTCCCTCAGAAACTCAAAGATCACGTCAGGTGGGACATCTCTGAACAGGGTTTTCATGGACTCTGCTGTAAAGTGTTTATGTCTAACATCGTGCAACAATCTAAAAGATATGTTTCACTGTGAGTGGAACATGACATGGAATACACCACGGAGCTTCTTCACCTTTTAAAAGATAAGAATGGGAATAAAACGAGTGGCCTGTGTGTAAGCGACAAAGGACTGTTTCTTCTTTACAGCCGCCTCTGGGACATGGTAGAAACTCGTTGAAGATTGGACGGATTTTAAATAGTGTGGTTTTCCGTCTGCAAGGTCCATTCCTCTTGCCAGAGGTCTTTGACATAGGCCTGTGTTTGGGGTTTGAGATCAGTGTGAGGAACAGTAAACCTGATCAACTTTTGCCCAGTGGCATTCTTGGCAAGCTGGTCAACCATCTCATTGCCTCGAATGCCCACATAGCTGGGAACCCAAGCAAACACTACGTTGTGTTCGTTTGAGTTTAGGGAAGTGTTATGTTCAAAAACTTTCAGTAGTTGAGGGTGCTTAAGATTAAGGCCGGTGTCGTTATATAATACTGTCGCTCATAAAATCGTGTCGCAGCGACAGTATTTCCCGGGAAATATACTGCATTTTATGGACAGCTACAATATTCTATGGGACATTTTTCGTGAAAAGTTGTCGCGCGACTTTTTTCCAGCAATTATTGTCGCTGCAACAATATTTCACGTGAAAGGCTATCGCTGCGATACAATTCCACGGCGACAGTATTATATACGACACCGGCAATGGCCTCCAAAGCAGAAAGGGAGTCTGACAAAGCGAGGAAATCTTTCTTTTTCGATTTGGAGATCATCTAAAGTGCCAGAACCAAGGCTGTCAGCTCAGCAGTGCAGATGGAGCTGTCGGTGGGAATGTGTACGGCACATCTCGGAGGGGGGTCTACTGCACGAAACACAGCAGAGGCAATCTCCTCTTAGATCTGGAACTGTCAGTGACATTTCTTTTAATAGATGGAAACTTGGAACACAGTTCAGCAAAAAGGGACTTGTAGGCAGGAACTAGTGGAATCTTTCCGGTATGAGGCTAAATCAAACCGGACCTCTGGTGTGAAGAAAGTCCATGGAGGGTCGTCAGGAAACTTGGAGAAGTCATTAACTACTCCAAGATCTGCTTTGTTCAGATGGGGAAGAATACGAATCCCCAAGGGTGGAATGGAACTGGGATGGTCATCGAACTTCTTTTGGAATGTTGGGTCGAAAACAGTCATACGCACGGTTTTGAGGGTCAGACGTGAGACTCAAACAGTAAATCAAGGCAAGTTTCCGTCGGCGATTTAAGAGGGATGGTTCTACTGCCTCGGCATACAAGTTATAAGCAGGAGTGGTGCGGAACGCACACAGACACAATCGAAGCCCTTGATGGTGGACACACACAACACACACACACACACACACACACACACACACACACACACAGAGGCGTGCAATCGACGGCACACACACACACACACACACACACACACACACACACACACACAACACACACACAGAGAGAGAGAGAGAAGAGAGAGAGAGAGAGAGAGAGAGAGAGAGAGAGGAGAGAGAGAGAGAGAGAGAGAGAGAGAGAGAGAGAGAGGAGGCAGTTACGTATTGACCACTAACCTCCAACAGTAGAATGAATCCAGGGGAGTATATCCAAACTCTTTATTGTACACTACTTCTGAACTGTATTGTACTGTAGTACTGTTTGTCCACACAATGCACTGTCCTCGTCACTCTGTATCCACCACAATGTGTTCCACTGCAGTTTTCCAACCAGCAGCTTTCTGTGCATCGCTCATCATGGAACAACTTGCAGGAAAACCAGAAAAAGAAAAAGGAACATGATTCCCGTGCCAGCTTTGGCCGGTGCTTTGTTGTTTTGGGGACGCGGGGCGCGCACACTTGCACGTGTCAAACATCGCCGTTTTATGCACAAAAAATGTAAATATATTTCCAAGAAATGAAAAAAAACAGCAACAGAATCTGCTGTACCCAAATAGAGAGAGAGAGAGAGAGAGAGAGAGAGAGAGAGAGAGAGAGAGAGAGAGAGAGAGAGAGAGAGAGAGAGAGAGAGAGATGAAAGGCACAGGAATGACTGACTGTGGAGACGGCCCCAAGAGCAGCAGAGAGAGAGAGAGAGAGAGAGAGAGAGAGAGAGAGAGAGAGAGAGAGAGAGAGTGAAGGCTGCTGACTGACAATGGAAACGGAGATGTGTGTGTGTGTGTGTGTATGTGTGCGTGGTGCGTGCGTGCGTGCGTTGCGTGCGTGTGTATAAACAATCACACAATGAAAAAGCGCAAACAAGCAAGTTTTTCTTTCCAATGTTTCAGCTTGGGCCTTTCTTAAGGATTCTTTATGTTGGTACTACCTGAAGAAATGAAACAGCCCTTAACTCGGGCCTTTCTTTGATTTTCACTCAGTGAACTACAGATGGCTGGCACAGGCCCCAACAGAAAAAATCAAAATTTTGACAGTTACCAAAAGTGATCCATTGTTAAACATAGCACCCGTATAGATTCTGTGTGTGTGTGTGTGTGTGTGTGTGTGTGTGTGTGTGTGTGTGTGTGTGTGTGTGTGTGTGTGTGTGTGTGTTGTGGTGTGTGTGTCGCAGACAGACCAAAAATTTCAGCAAATATGACTTTTAACTCTCTTTCAATTCAGAACTTCTCTTGGCGGAATAAACTAAGATTTCTACGCGTGAACTGACTTAAATGGATTCATTTCGCGCCCAATAATTACAAGAAGAAGTAGGACTGATTGCTGTTCTTCGTTTCTAATTGTCCCAAATGTTGGTTAATCTTGCCTGAAGAAGGAGACCAAAGAGGTGTCGAATTGTCCCAAATGTTGGTTAATCTTGCCTGAAGAAGGAGACCAAAGAGGTCTCGGAACGCGTCGTCTTTCGTTTTGTCATTGTTTTTAATACAATTAGTGTGGTTAAAATACCCAAATGATTTTGATAGTGCTCGACCCCTTGGGAAGCAACATTTGTTAAAATAGGTTTTTTTTAAAAACCTATTTTAACATATATATATACTTTCCGCGGTCAACTGAGGAGAAACAACAAGGTTTCGAAATATCGGTATAATGACCAGGAGTTATATGTTAGTGAGTTTCTCTCCCTATTGGAGGATGTCTCCCCCTTGGAGACTATAAGCTTGCTGAAGGCTCATTTTTAGAACGCATTTATTTTATTTTTCTCCATTCACCCACACAAGCACATACTGTTAGTTAGGCAGAATCATCTACCACTGCAGATATGAATGCTTATTTCCTCCTATTTCGTCTGTCTAAGACATAGAGCAAGCTTTGTTTATAATTCAATATATTATATATATATAATATATATATATATTATATATATATCTATAATATATATATATATTATATATATATATATATATATATATATATGTGTGTGTGTGTGTGTGTGTGGTTGAGCACTGTTTTTAAGATTGCGCTGATCCTCTGTACCACTCTCTCTCTCTCTCTCTCTCTCTCTCTCTCTCTCTCTCTCTCTATATATATATATATATATATTGTATCGACGCGTGAACTGAATTAAAGGGAGGTGGACATAGATTTTTGCCAGTACCTTTCTTTTCTGGGTTCTCCCCCCCCCCCCCCCCCCCCCCCCCCCCCCCCAATTTCTTGTTATTTTGCTGTTTTAATATCAGGGCAGCTTCAAATTGCACTGTGGACGAGAGACCCGCAGATATGAGTTCGGCCACGGAAAGGGAAATAACTACAAAAGATTATAGTTGTACGCTCCGACGTACGAACAGGCACAGATATATGCAGCTACGGACGCATGCATGTATGCACGCGCCCGCGCGCGTGCACCACACACACACACACACACACACACACACACACACACACACAGAACGGCAGAAAAGAAAGATTGTAAGTGCTACTCTTGAATGAATGATACGACACAAAAATCAAGTTTTGTTTGTTTTTTCCTATATCTGTTATCACGCATGAAAACCCTTGGTGTTTTTTTTTGTGTGTTTTTTTTTTGTGGCAATAGGAGACAGACGCAATCAATTATTACGAAAATAGCACAGAGAGAGAAGAGAGAGAAGCAAAGGTCAGATCTTGGATCCACCATTTCAACCAGTTTATGAATCCAAGTAAAAAAAAAAAAAAAAGTTTCGCCAGGGGGAAATAATCGTTGACAAAGACCATGTTATGCACAGCTTTCTTTGTAATAGAGAAAGAGACAGAGTGAGACGCAATTGATTATTACGAACATAGCAAAGTAAAGAGAAGCGGAAAGAGGAGAGAAGCAAGATGAAAAGAATTTTCGCAATGATGAACCGAAGAAGCATAGTAAGTTCTCTCTGATTGACCCAGATGTTGAGAGCAACATGATATGATAGGCAATTTAAA
>JAFLJL010018536.1:35489-42989 GCA_018398815.1 Conus ventricosus | reverse complement strand
GTTTTCAAAAAAACCAACCAAAGGTGCCATCTAAGAAGCAAAAGAAAATCATAAAAGAGCAAAACAAGCTACATTTTCTTGTGAAAAGAAAAAAAATGAAAAAAGATATCCTCTAAGACACAAGTGCTGAGGGCAAGTTTTGGAATGAATCCGCAAGGGACTAAAATACAACAAACTAATAAATTCCAAGGATAAGTACCGCACCGTTCCAGCAACTTACAGAGCAGCTTGGTGTTGCAATGACTGCAAGAAATATTGAATTATAAACAAAGCTTGCTCTTATGTCTTAGATTGAAGAAATAGGGGGAGATACGCATTCATATCTGCAGTGGTAGATGATTCCTGCCTAACTAACAGTATTGGAGGATGTCTCCCCCTTGGAGAATATAAGCTTGCTGAAGGCTCATTTTGAGAAGCATTTATTTTATTTTCCCCATTCACCCACTCAAGCACATACTGTTAGTTAGGCAGGAATCATCTACCACTGCAGATATGAATGCGTATCTCCCCCTATTTCTTCAATCTAAGACATAAGAGCAAGCTTTGTTTATAATTCAATATTTCTTGCAGTCATTGCAACACCAAGCTGCTCTGTAAGTTGCTGGAACGGTGCGGTACTTATCCTTGGAATTTTTTAGTTTGTTGTATTTTAGTCCCTTGCGGATTCATTCCAAGAACTTGCCCTCAGCACTTGTGTCTTAGAGGATATCTTTTTTCATTTTTTTTTACTTTTCACAAGAAAATGTAGCTTGTTTTGCTCTTTTATGATTTTCTTTTGCTTCTTAGATGGCACCTTTGGGTTGGTTTTTTGAAAACTCAACAAACATACTACGGTATTTCACACCAACCTTTTTTGGATTGTATTCTTCTTAAAACTGAAAAGGCAGAGGAGTCAATTACCACTTTCCGCGGTCACTGAGGAGAAACCACCAAGTTTCGAAATATCGGTATATGACCAGGAGTTATATGTTAGTGAGTTTCCTCCCTATTGGAGGATGTCTCCCCCTTGGAGAATATAAGCTTGCTGAAGGCTCATTTTTAGAAGCATTTATTTTATTTTCCCCATTCACCCACTCAAGCACATACTGTTAGTTAGGCAGGAATCATCTACCACTGCAGATATGAATGCGTACTCCCCCTATTTCTTCAATCTAAGACATAAGAGCAAGCTTTGTTTATAATTCTATATATATATATATATATATATATATATATTGTGTATAGGTGTGAATATGTTGCCCTCCCCTCCCCCTCCCCCATTAGTACGTAAACCCATCCCCTTTTCCTCCACCCTCATAGCATCTACACTAAAGTAACATGTACCACCCACCACTTCAATCTCAGCCCACAATATCCTCCCACTACAACACACACATACTACCTTATCTCCCACTATTCACCTCACACATAACTTATAGCATCTTATTTATGCATTTAATTATATTATTTTTTTATTTATACTATTATTTTTTTTTAATGTTTCTTTTATTTATTTATTTGATTTTATAAAAATGTATTTTTCTAAATATATTTCTGTGTCATGCTTTCGTTACCTTAACCTTCACTATCGTTGTTAGCAGTATCATTCAGTAATACTATTGCTAGTATTGATACTACCACTAGCATTGACATCACCATCGCCTTCGCCTCTGGGACTGTTGCCACGGCAACCCTGCTGCTTAAGAATCCTCTAACCACTCTCCTTTCTCCCATACCATACTTATTGACACCAAGATTGATCTTGTCCTTTTTCTTTTTCTTTTTCTTTTTTTTCCAATATTTGACCATTAATAGTATTCCTATCAGTAATATTATTATCATCACCAGCCGCCGTGGCGAAGTGGTTAGCGTCGCGGACTCCCGGCTGGGAGGTCGTGGGTTCGAATCCCATCAGTACATGTGGGTTTTTTCTGCCCCGACCGGCTCCTACCCAGAGTTGAGTTTGCTGCGGACTCAGTTGGGAAGACTGGGACCACACAGTCGAGTTTCATCCACTTAATGGATGCGTTTCTGAGAGTGTTGCTCAAATTTCCTGACCAACACTGCAGGTGCTGTATCTCTCGGGCCTGGTTGACGCCAGGATATATTTATGAAAGGAAGCGTAGAGTACAGCCCTGTCATGTAGTCTCAGACCGAAATGGAAATCCGTAGCATCAGCCTCAGTTTCGATGTCCTCTCCCGCGTCTGTGGCCTTGGTTTGGTTCCGTCGGGGTCACCGGTATCGGCGAGTTCATGGGGGCTGTCGTTGGAACGGACGTGGTGACCCTCCGGAGGAGAGCTCACTCACGCCGGTTCCGCGACTAAGCAATTATTGTCGTCAGTAGGGGGCTTAGTAGGTGGTGTCCTGCGTATGTTAGATCAGAACAGGCGCCACTGAACACCACCGAAGTGACTCAGTAGCAGTGCAGTGTCTCCTCCGGTGGGTTGCCTCATGACGACTTGACATTGACTGCTCCCTGTGGATTGCTGGTGCCGGGGCTGCGGCGGGGCCGGCCGGGCTATGGCTGTGGACGGGGTGTCGGAATGAGCGGCGTGGGTGCACTGCCTCTGAGGTAGCGCAGAGTTGGGACAGCAAAAAAAAAAAAAAAAAAAAAAAAAAAAAAAAAAATTATCATCATCATTACGACTTTGACTCACTCACTATTTCCCTTCCAACAGCCTCGTTCTCATTCAACGCCTTCTTCCTTGCGCTGAACCCGAAGCGATCAAAGCTAAGTGAATTTTCGTTGTTTTATTCGTTTATTTATCACCCGACAAAGACCTAAGAGGTCGAAACGCGTTGTGTTTTGTCTTGTGACTCGTTTGTCCACGTTCTCTGGGCGGTTCGCTAACATTTATTTAAGATTTTCAGTCAGCTAAAAATACTTTTTTTTAAATAGTCATTGAAAGGTTTACTACACACTGTACAGCTAGCAAGACAGCTATCAATTCAGCTGTGAAAATAAATCTCTGTCTGTCTGTCTGTCTGTCTGTCTGTCTGTCTGTCTGTCTGTCTGTCTCTCTCTCTCTCTCTCTCTCTCTCTCTCTCTCTCTCTCTCTCTCTCTCTCTCTCTCTCTCTCTCCATCTGTGTGTGTGCACACGCGCATGTGTGTGTGTGTGTGTGTGTGTGTGTGTGTGTGTGTGTGTGTGTGTTGTGTGTGTGTGTGTGTGTGTGTGTGTGTGTGTGTGTGTGTGTGTGTGGTGTGTGTGTGTGTGGGCGCGCGCGCGTGCGCGCGTATGTAAGTGTGTCCGTGCATGATTGTGTGCTATGTCAATGTACAAGAGGATGTGTATATGTGTACGTGCGTGCGTGCATGCGCGCGTGCGCGCGTGCGTGCGCTCGTGTGTGTGTGTGTGTGTGTGTGTGTGTGTGTGTGTGTGTGTGTGTGTGTGTGTGTGTGTGTTAGTTTAGCAGTCCCGTTTCCTCCCCGGTACTTGAGAGAGAGAGAGAGAGAGAGAGAGAGAGAGAGAGAGAGAGAGAGAGAGGAGAGAGAGAGAGAGAGACAAGAGAGAGAGAGAGAGAGAGAGAGAGAGGGGGGACAACTGTCAGACTTTCTGTCAGACTTTCTGACTGAATAACATAACATACCTTCTCTCTATATTCACTGGACATTAGGCACCGTAAAATGCAGTTACTAAGTCACGATTGTCACAGTCTGTACATTAGCAGGTTACACCAACAGCTGGGAGTTTACACCATTACACATTTAATTTTCCGAAGTAACTTTGACGTCGTTCATTTCTGGAAACGAACTCGGAAGCGAGATTGAGCTGATCAACCTTGTCTTTGAACACATGCATAATGAGACAGTTGTTTAGGCGTTCCTGAGTCATAGTGCTTCGGAGGTATGTTCTGATCCGCTTCAAAGCTGAAAAACTGCGTTCAGCTGTTGCAGTTGTAGCTGAATGGTCAAGTACAGCCTGATAAGTTTGTCTGCCTCACTCAACAAAGATGGACTTCTTCTTGTCCCCCAGAGCATGTGGAAGGATGGCCAACTGTGTTTTGAGTCTGTCCATGTCAATGTCCGCAGCATATGTCTTTGATATCTTGAGGAACTTCTGGATTCTTTCCTGCAGCTCCGTCACCCAAGAGGATTTCAATCTTCCTTGGCAACTGAAGACTTTGTTGGTCAAATCTGTGCTTTACATGCTCTTTGACGTTGTCTATGGCCTCATAGTACTGCTGTCTGTAATAAGCAGAAGGGTCAGAGTAGCTGTGACCCTGGGAGCCCTCATCAAGTCTTCGTGGAGGTTGTCTCTGTCTCGGAATGCGAGACTCATCACACACGTTTGCAGCCTTGGTTGAGACATCGGCGAAAAACGTCTGGAAACTTTTATCCTGGCGCATACTTTCAAGCGTTCTCAGACAGGGGTTTGCAGCGTTTGTTGCATCCACACAGGACGTTTGTCTCCTTTGAACAGCAGTCGCCAGCTCTTCAGTCACAGCAAAGACATCCCGTGAAAGTGAGAGCCCAAGACAGGTGGAGAACTGTTCCATAAGTACTGGAAGGCCGGATGCCCTCCTGGCATACTCATCGTGTCCTTGTGAGACTAGTTCAAGTGTTTCTTGCAAAGCCTCATAGACCTCAATGAGAGAGGCAAAAGCTCTTGTTCGAACAGTCCACCTTGTTGGACACAGAGGTTTAATGGACGGGCCGCTCGAAGTTGATGTTTCATGTTGAATTGTTTCAAAAGGACCTGTCGTTTTGGTGATAATTTGATCAACTGAATAACCTCTGTTGCAAAGTCAGGGGCATCTCGAATTACTTTGACCTTTCTGGAAGCCTCTTGTAACACAAGATTGACCGAGTGTGCCAAGCAGTGTACGGACACTGCTGACGGGACCTCATCTTGGAAGCGTTTTGCAACTCCTGAAACGTGACCCTGAAAATTACTGGCCCGTCGTAGGCCTGACCCCTACACTTCTGCACTGGCAAGTCCAGCCTGATCAAATACAGTTAAAAAAAATCAAAATGCTTAGTCCTAGAATTGTCCGCCCTCCACCCCCCCCCCCCCCCCCTTCCCCCTCCCCTCCACAATTCATGACTCTTGTTTTTGTCCGAAGAAAGCAATCATTCTAATTTTCTCCATTTCAAGGCAATTTGAAAATAGCAATGAAATCATGATGCGTACCGTTAGACCAGTTTGACAATCGTCGATCTGCTCCTTTGCAATGCCCGGTAGGTGAGTGAAATCATCCACAGTAAACTGATTCGTTTCCTGCACGTGCATGCGTGAACTTGTCGTGAACTCTGCCAGTCCCTTTGATCTAAACTAGTAAGGTAAGGTCATGTTGCTTATAGCCCAGCCGACCGCAAAGGGCCATATCAGGGCTGTCACCACGTTAAAATCAACTCACAAGTCAACAAAAGAAAAAACAAAGCAAAACAAAAACTTTCACACATCTCTTTAAACCTACATCTTCTAACAACGCATCAGAAACTTCGTTAAAAATCTTTCTTCCGTAAAATCTTAAATCAGATGAAAAATGTTAATCTCCCTCAGAAACTCAAAGATCACGTCAGGTGGGACATCTCTGAACAGGGTTTTCATGGACTCTGCTGTAAAGTGTTTATGTCTAACATCGTGCAACAATCTAAAAGAATATGTTTCACTGTGAGTGGAACATGACATGGAATACACCACGGAGCTTCTTCACCTTTTAAAAGATAAGAATGGGAATAAAACGAGTGGCCTGTGCGTAAGCGGCAAAGGACTGTTTCTTCTTTACAGCCGCCTCTGGGACATGGTAGAAACTCGTTGAAGATTGGACGGATTTTAAATAGTGTGTTTTCCGTCTGCAAGGTCCATTCCTCTTGCCAGAGGTCTTTGACATAGGCCTGTGTTTGGGGTTTGAGATCAGTGTGAGGAACAGTAAACCTGATCAACTTTTGCCCAGTGGCATTCTTGGCAAGCTGGTCAACCATCTCTTTGCCTCGAATGCCCACATAGCTGGGAACCCAAGCAAACACTACGTTGTGTTCGTTTGAGTTTAGGGAAGTGTACTGTTCAAAAACTTTCAGTAGTTGAGGGTGCTTAAGATTAAGGCCGGCAATGGCCTCCAAAGCAGAAAGGGAGTCTGACAAAACGAGGAAATCTTTCTTTTTCGATTTGGAAATCATCTGAAGTGCCAGGACCAAGGCTGTCAGCTCAGCAGTGCAGATGGAGCTGTCGGTGGGAATGTGTACGGCACATCTCTGAGGGGGGTCTACTGCACAAAACACAGCAGAGGCAACTCCCTCCTCAGATTTGGAACCGTCAGTGTACATTCTTTTAAAAGATGGAAACTTGGAACACAGTTCAGCAAAAAGGGACTTGTAGGCCAAGGAACTAGTGGAATCTTTCCGGTATGAGGCTAAATCAAACCGGACCTCTGGTGTGAAGAAAGTCCATAGACCTCACCGGCTCGCGGCTCGCGCGGGCCTCATTATCATAGAGTTGCTAGGGGGCCACAAGCTCTCGCGGGAGGCTGAAACAATGGCGGCTGATACGAACAGCGCGACAGACTCCCTCGAAGGTATCCATGATTCCGTCGGCCCTCATTACCTTCCAAAGTACAGCACGCTCTCAAAAACTGTACTTGATCGAGGAAAAAACAAGTTTGCATCCTGTTTTATTGATAACATCAAGATTTTCCATACAAATGGAAGCGAGAAGGTGGAGGTGTGTGCCACGTGTTACCGAGAGAGAGAGAGAGAGAGAGAGAGGGGGGGGGAGATTAGGCGCGTATGCATGTGTGTGTTTGCGCGCGAGGACGCGTTGAACAAGAGAGCACATGTGTGTGTGTGTGTGTGTGTGTGTGTGTGTGTGTTGTGTGTGTGTGTGTGTGTGTGTGTGTGTGTGTGTGTGTGAGGCTACTTGGTTGGGGGTGGGGATGGGGAGAAAGGAACAAGGGGTAGAGATGGATACGGCAGTCACACTAACAAACGCAAACATTACACCACGAAAAGTAAACAGCATAGATCTGCTTTCGAGACGGATTATGATGGTTCCTTCATGCAGCTAGTGGAGGGTTTTCATATTCATGATATATTTACTTAATTTTTATTTTTCCATTTTCTTCATCTTCAAACCCCCCCCCCTTTTTTTTCCCCTCTAAAGTCTAGATCTTTTTCAAGTCATTACTATAATGACAGAAGAATTGCCAGCCTGCACTTGTTTTACTTAATATCAATCAGCTAAAGAATCATTCCACCTACAAACATAAATAAATAAATGAATAGTAAACACAATACCAACAAATTTAAGATCATCTAGAAGGAAAACAAAAAAACGTACAAAAGAAACAGGAGTGGACACAAACATTACACCATCAAAAATAAACATTACACCAACACGAAACAAATATTATGCAAACAAAAACAAACTGGACTGGCATCAAGAATGAAAATTACTTCGACGAAAGCGAACGATAAACCCAAGCACGAAATCCAAAAAGACGCAAACGTTACACCATCAAAAACAAATACTACATCTGTATCACGACCACCACCACGCAGAAAACAAACAAACAAACATGC
>JAFLJL010018536.1:10000-27889 GCA_018398815.1 Conus ventricosus | reverse complement strand
CCAAAAACCCCAAAAAAGTCATTGAAGCTCAGCAAAGTTGCGGACTCTGTTCGCGTGCATGAAATAAAAAGACAGCGCTTGTTCTTGGTTTAAATGGCCTAGGATATTGGTTTTTATCTTACAAAATTTTAAACCCAACTTTTAAGAGAACTAATGACCATCGGCTCGGCCAAAAAACAACTACTTTGTTTGCAGTAGAAAAAACCAGTGAAAAAAACCCCCCAAAATTTTCCCGGGAAAGCGTCACGGCTTTACCGCTAATTTTTTTAATAATTCGCAAGATGTTCAAGTGTTTTTTTCCCCATGATTTTCAGGTGATGGCGGTGGAGGCACTGGGCTTTTCCCACCGCCGCCTGTAATAGCACACGGTATTATTGAAAACCCTAAGGTGTTATAACGCTTCTAAGTGACCCCTTGCCTCTAAACAGTGTTCGTATTCGTTCTGTAGGTCTTTGTTTCTAAAAAATTCTTTGGATAGTTTCTTTTATTCTCCCTCACTTGAGTTCGAAATTGTTTTGGGTTTTGTAACAGCACTTCTAGTCTTGCGACTTTTTGTTAAGATCTTTTAGTTTTTTGGGGTTTTTCATCTTTAATTTATCCCAAGTTGGCTATCAGCCCAACGATTTTTCTTTTTCCCCTTTTTTTATAGCTATCTAGTTCCCTAGTTTTGCTAATTGTTTTTTTAATTTTCGCCTTAATGGTTCAAAACAGATAAAGGCCGTTGTTTCCATAGGCAATGGGGAAATCATTAATTTTTTTTTTAACGCTGTTTCTTCTAAAAAAGGGTTTCTGCTTCTATTGTATTTATTAATTTCGTCTGTTGTTTTTAATTTTTTAATTTCCATGTTTTGAATTTGGGTTTATCTGTGGGAGTTCTTGTAGTGTGTTTTAAAGTTTAGCATGCCTCCCCCCTTTAAATTTTCTGTCTGCAATGCCAAGGCGATTTTGATCTTTCACACTGGTCTTTTTTTAATTAAAACCCACAGCTAAAAACTTTGATGGGTCGGGTTTAGTTGTAACCCAAACAAGTTCCCCCTTATCGTTTTTTAAAAACAAATGACCACTTCTAATTCAAATCATTTGGGGCCCTAAATTGGGGAGGTTTTTGACCAAAACTTTTGTAAAATGCTCCGCCTACTTTCTTTTAAATTCCGCGCATTGAGGCGTTGAGCGATGCGTGTTAAAGGGATCATTTCACTCATGTCGTCCCACGATCAAAAAAACAAATTTTCTTCGCTTCAATTCCGCAATTTTTTTAAAATAATTAATTTTTTTTTGCTTCATAAAAAATGCAGAACAAGTACATGGCTCATTCTTGACCGCAAAGAAAACTAAAAGAGCCTTTTAAGGGAAATAAGGGAAAATTTTACTGTTAAAAAAATCCATTACTATTATCAGATAAATTTTTACTGTCAAATTTCCAACCTAGAAGCGGATGAAGGATTGTGCCAGGCTCTGGCGCCCTTTCATTTCTAGCGCTCGATTCAAAACAGCCCAAAAACGGGACAGTTGTGCGAATTGGGGGGGCAATCTTAAGAAAATTTCTATAAATTTGGGGGGCAAAAAAATTTTTTTCTTTACATAATGCAACATTTTTTTTCCCTTTCTACTATGGTAACCGGGAAAAAGGGGGTGTCTTGCGTTTCAAGGAATGAAAATGAAGAAGCACTAAGCTTAAAATGGCCCCGAACTCGCCTCGGGTGCTAAAAGCGCAAAAAGGCTGTACTGTAAATTTTGCGTATGGAAATCGTTTTTCCATTCCTTAGTTTTTGAGTTTTTAAAAAGCGCATGCCCATACTTTCAAGGAGCATTAAAAGACAGTTTGTCAATGAACTACTTTTAAGAATAAAAAACGCGTTATAGTCATAGACACGAAAACAATACAGCATTTTTTGAATCTCGTTAAGTTTGACGTTGTTAGAACCTTTACTTAGCAAGGCAAAAGAAAAACAAAACAGTCAAAATTACCAATAAATTACGAAAGAGTGATTTATCAAAACACTCTAGAAGCAGGGCAGACCTTATGGAAATTTTGTTTTTGCGTTGCCGCAAATCGCTTAAAAGGGATTTTATTGCTGTGGAAGATGAAAACCGTTCAAAGAGCAAGTGAAAAGTTTTTTAATCTAAAAAAAACAAAGTGCAATGTACAATGGGGCGGGAGCCTAACCAAATCTACGCAGCGGGCTTTGACCTTATCATCATTTTGACGAAATAAAAAAAAATGTTGGGGGTGGAGGGGGTAGAAATCCCAAAAACAAACCTGTGCAAAGATTTACATCTTCACGTGTTAGACCGATGTTATTTAAAAAACAAAAACGGTTTTGGTTTTTACCTAAGGTCAAGAGGATAATGATTGTATGGAAAGCGGGAAAAACGTGAGAGATAATAAACATTTAAATTTATAAAGAAAGAAAGCCGATTTAAAAAGCTTAAAGTAATTTTTTTTATAATGTTTCGCAGCTGAATATTCGAGAAAACAATTTGAATATGTATTATCAAATATTTTTCATTTTATAAAAAAACATGTTGTTCAGGTTTATCCAAAAGTCCTCAGCACGGTGATGTCGAGAGAAGAGAATAGCTGGGAATTTTTTGTTTTAGAAAGCCCTGAAGTAAAAACCTTCGATTAACCAACTTACGCAAAAAGCAGCAATATGAGCAAGACCTTTCAAAAAACAGCAAAACCAAACGAAGGTATTCTGGCCTTTAATGCTGTTACTTGTTCTATGGGCCCTCGACTATAAATGCTCTTCGCAGGAACAAGTGTTGGTTCTTAGCAACGGGGATAGGCGCACCCGCAGCTTTTCCCTTTGGAGGTTTTTCTTTAGCCTGGGCCCGTGTTCATTAGCCCTAGGGGCTTAGCAAAAAAAAAAAAACTAAACTCCCCAAAAGCACCGCATGGTTAACTAATAACAGTAAACTTAGCTCGTTCAAATGACAAAAAATAAAAGGGTTTTTGACTCAAACATCACGGGTAAAAATTTAATCGTTTTAAAGGCCGATTTTGATGATCAAAAGACAAAGTTTTTATCTTCCCCAAAAGGCGGTGACAGTTTTTTTTCAAAAGCCAGCCCCGAGCAGTAAAAAGGAATGCTTAAAAAAGTAAAAACAAATTAAAATTGTTCTAAACAGCTCACATTAAAACACCCAAAAAGGGGTTTATACTTTAGTTTTTAGTAAGCGCAAAAGACCGTTGATATTGGTTTGATTTAAATATTTTTTTTTAATTTAAATAAATATTTTGGGTTGAAAAAAAAGCAGCATGGCTAAGATAATGAAGGGACAAGACGAATTGTTTGAAGGGGAAAGCTCGAGAGAGAGCGTTTATCAAGAGCACGAAAAATTTTGTTTTTGAAGTCATTGACCAACAAAGTACAGCAAGCGTTGTTTAGCTATTTCTCAAGTCCAGGCAAACAAAAAAATAGACCCGCCCGTTAAAGTAAAGTTGCTGTTTTAATTGACTATGTAAAAAAAAAGAAGAAACTTTGAAGTTGGGTTAACTAAAAAAAGTATTCTTTCTCATAAGATTAAAAACCCGGTGGCAACGAACGCTTGCACAGTTTGACGCTGCCGCTGAAGAAGCCAAAATAGAGGTCTGGTTGGGCAGGGGCGAAATCCTAGAGATTAGATTAAAACAGGGTAATAGCACCGATTGTAGGGAAGGCTTACATTCCGCTACCCCGGGGGTTGGTTTTAAAGAGGCGTTTTAACTTAAAAATTCAGACAAAAATTTTATGTGGGCGTTCTTGCAAGCTTTCCATGTCCGCGAAACGCAGAGAGTTTATAACTTAGCAATACGCTAAGATTTAACTTCAAAGGAATTCCTTTTTCCCGTTAGTGTAGCCAAAATTTACAGTTTGAAAAAAAAACAACCAATCCCCTTAATGTATTAAAAAATGGGTGGGAAACAAATTTGGGGCCAATTAAAATGTCCAAGAACAGTCCAACAATAGGCGCCCCCCCAAAAAACTGTTTACTTACTACTAATGTTTTTACCCCCGGGGCTACCCCATTTCACATTGTACGCACAAGATAGATTATTGAGTTATATACAAACAAACATAGCAAAAAAAAAAAATTTGCGAAAATGTTTAACAAAAATTCCAATTGTGCAAACTGCGAGGAACATAAAACATTGTAAAAATTCGTAGACTGTAAATACAGAAAATAATTACGCCCCACCCGATCTAAATTAGTTTTTAAAAATGGAAAAAACTTTCAAATTCTCCTTGTTGTTACGCGATTTTGAATCACTCTTGTTCCTTTGAAGGGGCCACGCCACAAAAATTTTTCAAAAAACGTCTAATGAGTAATCTCGATTTGTTCATTTGCCTTCTTTTGTCAGGTCGGATGGGTTTATTCAGAACCAGAATTATTTAGGGGACCAGATGCTGCAGAAACTTCTTAAAAGATGCAGCAAGTCCCCGAAACCCCTTTTCTAAAAATAAATTATCTGAAATATAAGGCGCCTAAAGACCAAAAACAGTATGACCAGCACGCATTGTTGGTTTTTTGCTTTTTGAGCAAACGCCCAAGGTTGTAAACCCCACAGTAGAGCCCATGTCAATTAGTAAAAAGTTGAGGAGCAGCACACAGTAAATAAATCTTCAAAAAAAGTTTGATCCAAAAAGGGAAGCTCCCTGTTTCTTTCATAACTTGCGGGGTTACGACTCTCCCCTTTTAAAAAGAAAGAAGGGACGTGCCTTCAGGGTGTCAGCTTTGCACAGTCATCAGAAATTTACTGTGCTTTAAATTAAAAACATGTTTTTTTTATGATCTTGCAGCACATGAGGGGTTCATTGAGTCACGGGCTAGTCCTTAAAGTCCGCCCAAGAAAAAGAATTTTAAAAACCCAACTCTTGTTAAAAGGGGCTTTTTACCCTTATGAGTACATGAAAAAGTTGGAAAGGTTTGCGAAGACACACTTCGCCTAAAGGCCGTTCTTTTCTAGCTTAGAAAAAAGGACTCAGCGACCCGATTACAGCATGCCAAGATGCTTGGAAATTTTAAGTTTTGTAAAACGATGGGAGACTATCATGCCCCTTTTAATGGCAGTTACATGTTTTTTGGCGGACTCTTTGAAAACTAAGAAAGACCTGCATAAAAACATTATAGCCTGGATCCCGCGCATTACATTTCTGCCCCGGGATGAGCTGGACGCTTCAAAAGTTTACGGGAGTAAGTTGATTAATTGCGATTTCCCAATGTTTCAGATGATTGAAAAGGGATTGCGTGGGGGGAATTAGTATGGCGTCCACCTTTTACTGTAAGCAAACCAAATCCTAGATGAATGCCCCTAAAAGGTTAACTATCTATGTATTTAGATGCAAACAATTTGTAGGAGGGGGTATGGCGCAATCGTTTCCCATTAGAACTTTAAAATGTACACGGGAAAAATAATATTAAAAAGGCTTTAAAAAGGGGTTTGGGTAGTTTGGCCCTGATACCGCGTGGTTTCATTCTAGAAATTTTAGAATATCCTCATGAACTCCTGACCTGCATAAAGACATCCCTTAGCAGCAGAAGTCTAAAAATGGATCCAAGAGAACCCCTAAACTTGTGCCTAATCTTCGAGGCAAAAAAAAAATTTTGTCTGTCATTTTCGACTTCTACAATTTTATTTAAGACATGGTTTGAAGTTAAAGTGTTCATGCATAATTGCTTTCGATCAAGAAAAGTTCATGAAACCATACTCATGAAGAACACTGATCTTAGAACCCAAAACCACGATGCTTCAGAAAAAAACTTTTTTAAATGATGAACAACAGCGTTTTGGAAAGCTATGGGAACCCCACAAGCGCAAGTGAATTAGTCCCCCAAAAAAAGAAGCAATTAAGCTGACTTCAAAACCAAATTTTCAGGACTTTAGAAAAAATTTATGATCAGCTTTTTGGCTAATGAGAAAAAAAAGAAAGTCAAAATTGGGCAAACCGTTTTATTGGGGTTTTTTGTTTTTTGATTATCAAAATTTTGATGTTTGAATTTCTTTTACTCTTTTAAGCCCTCGATCCTGAGTCCAGAGTACTTTACACAGATACTGATATTTTTTTTATAGATACCCCCTGAAGATATCTATAAAAACTGGAATTAGAAGTAGCTAAAGGTCATGCGGGTGGTTTAACATCAAATTTCCCTAAAGATTACCTTTAAAATTAATTACTAACAGAAGGTTTTAGGAAAAATGAAGGAGAATTATCTGGGAAAGGTGATCAAGGATTGGGGGTTAAGGTCAAAAAAATTTCGTATTTCGGCCAGGAGAAAAAATTAGAAAGCAAAAAGGGGTATCCGCAGGGTTGTCATCAAACATTCACATGACAACTACAAAGAACATTGTTTGGCAATAAAACTTTTTCATCATGACAACGTAAAACTGCGATCTAAAACTACATGAGATCAACACAAAAGTTTTAAAAAAAAAAAGTATTAGATAGAACAAACACAAAAAAGGGTGTTTGTTAATCCAGAGTTTTTATGAATTTGGGGCACTGGAGAACCCCTAATTAATTAAAACGGAACGTGCCTGGGGGAATTACTGCAGTTCTTCTTTTTCAAAAGATCCTTTGGGGGGTGGCGTTTTTGTTCAGTTTTCGTAAATAATACACGGGGGATTCATCTTCAATTCTTTTTATTTCATATGGGGCAACATCCAACGGGGTCTGTTGCCCAATGCGAGGGCCCCTTTTCTTCCCCGGTAAATAAAGGTACCTTTTTCTTTTAATCCAAATGGTAATAGTTTGCTGGATGAAGCTCTCCTTCAGCAACATTTTTTGTTTTTTTTTTTGATTGTTGTCGCTTTAGCCCTTTAAATTCTTCATTTTCATTGCGCGCAAAACTGAGGGCAGTTTCTAAACCCTTCTGTGTTGCGAGAATTGTCAATCAGCTCTCTGGAACTGGTTCTAACGGGTAAGTTTGTTAAAGTTTAACTAAAGCCTTTTTTGCCCCGGAAACTCAAAGGAAAAATTTTTCCCTTTTTTTATTGGCCCTTTACTGTTTCAAGGGGTTTTTAAATCCAATGGTTTCCCAAAAACAAAAATTTTTTTTTTACTTTTTTTGGCCTTTTAAATTTCTTTTTCCTTCAAAAAAACGAAAAATTTTTTTGGGGAAATTCAAAGGGGGCGTGGGGGGTTTTTAAAGGTTTTAAAGGGTTTTTTTGGGGGGCCCCCCCTTTTTTTTTGGGCCCCCCGGGGGTTTTTTTTTGCCTGTGATCTATGAACCCCCTGGAATCCCTCTTTTAATGGAACTCTATGTTTCAACAAATTATTACTTGGCCTTTAAATTCTTTCCCCATCGATTGAATCAGCGGGGTAATTAGGGGACTCGCTGGTAATCAGGAGGGCACAGAACAGCAGAAGACTCTTTTGTTTTTAATGGTTCGCATCTTTGTATCTTGAAGCCATGTCTTGACTTGAGTGGTACTTAAATTTTTTTCCCGTCTAACCATAGAGGTAAATACAGAAGATCCATTTGATGGGTGTCGTTGGGAAATTTGTATTAAAAAAAGTGTGGTCTTGTATTCGTCAGGGGAGGTAAAAAATTTCCCAAATCGCTTGTTTAGATAACCTTTCCTTTCCCTTTTTTGTTCACTGACCCCCGCGCTTGGGTTTTAGCTTTTTAATTGCTGTGAGCCCTTCCAATACCTTTGGGGGAATAATAATTTTGTTCTTTTTTTACTCACCCAATATTATGTGAAACAAAATCCCAAAAACAGTCATAAAACGACAAAAACGCGATTTCTTGCATCTTTTTTTTTTCTGGGGTTGAAAAAAGTCACTGAATTTTTTGGTGGGGGCAATGTCTGGAGGGTTTGCCGTTATAGATAATATTTTTTTATTGCTTGATCAAATTTTAAAATGTAAGTGAAATCCCCCTGTTTTTTCAGTGTGTATTAATAAAATCTAACTGCTAAAGTCTCTCCCTTTCATAGGGTCTTGTGCAGCTGCTGTTCCCCCATAGTTTGTTATGTCTTTTTCTCTCGCGTCATTCCCCAGTTTACAAATGCGAAATTACTGCCGCTAAAAGCAAGCGCATTCACCAAGCGCCCCCTATCTTATTGCGAGTGAAGCCATTTTTTAAAAGGGTATTTTTTTTTTACTATTTATATTCTTGGAATATTCCCTTGCTTAACTAAAAAATCTTTCGTGGCAAGAAGGCAATGAAGCAATTGCTTTGCTAAATCCTCAAAGTCTAGTTTGCCAAGATCTGCGGGTTTTTAATCTTACAGGCTTTTCCCAAGCATTGAGTACCCTACACTTAGCCCCCCATAACAGCAAAAATGGTTAAAAGGTTGCAAAAGTTTTTTTCGGTGTCATTTTTTATAAAATAAAATAATTTATTTAAAAAAAAACATGAACGCGATGATCTCCTACAGCTACAAGGGGGCCTAAACCTTCCTAACATGAATGACCAAGTTAATGATCAAGCTTTATGCCCAAAAAGGGAGGTTGTATTCTTTGGCAGCGGTGGAAAAAACAAAACAGTTCTGGGAAAAAATTTCAGTTAAACAATTCAACAATGTCGCCAAAGACATTATAAGTTCATAACGGGTATAAAGCGCAGCGGGGTCTAAAATGGTGAAAAGTGTGGGGCAACGGTTCTTGTTTGTACACTAAAACAGTCAGTAGATTTGCTCCCATTTTTTCTGAACAAGATTTTACGTATGATTTAACGCAAGATCCGTTTTAAACAAAGTCATTGAGTCTTAGGTGTGTTTTTACTTGATTTGGAACATTGTTAAAGCCTTAAAATCAGGGATTAAAAACTTTTAATCATATAGATTTTTTTTTCCCCTTCAAAATGAAGAGCTGGAAAATCATCCCCAGGAAACATTGAATCAGGTGGAGAAAGTAACCAAGCCAGAAAAACGCAGAAAAGCTGAACCAGGGGGGGACCTTTTAAAAATCCGGGGCGTGTTGAAGCAGGAAAAAATTGCAGAGTGGAAAAAACAAAAAAATTAAAGTTACGAATATGACTATCATAAAAAAATAACACCCCCAAACGCCAGAAAAAATTTGATTAATGCCAGCTATAAAAACTCCATGGATTCAAGGGCCCCAAAAGTCTTCATGGAATATTAAAACTTAAAACTGTTCCCTTTTTTTGGGCCCCCTGCTGCTGTTGGGGGCAGTTTTTATGGCTATAAAATAAAACCAAGGGCAACAAAAAACGAAAAATTTAAAAACAACTGAACCGTTAAATACAGAAAAAGACAACTGCACCCCAAAAAACCCCCAATAACAAAGATCATTTTGACCCATTTATAAGGGAATAATATTTTAAAATTTTTTATAAAAATAGATCGGGCGATTTAAAAAATGATAAAGTCAAAAAAAAAAAGACATGGAGTCTAAAAAAGCATTTCCATGACCCGAATTTAAAATCAAGGGGTTGTTTCGGATGTAAAACCTTCCCTTAAAGATCTATCTGAGAACGCTGGCAAGACATCCTAACGATCGCGTTTTTTTGAGGGTGTGTGTAATCTTAAAACCCCTACTATTTAAGAAAAAAACATAGCTTGTATTTTTTGAAAATTTTAAAAAATTTGGGTTTTGTCTTAGGGGATACTTAGTTTTTTTGTGGTGATTTTAATAAAGAATTTAAATTAAAAATTAACAAAAAACTTATTAAGAACTGAAGTTTTAAATTAAAAACTTAATTAAGAACTTGGGGTGATTTAATTAAAAACTTAATTAAGAATTTGGGGGTATTGGGGGGTGGGAGTGTGTGGTGTAAAAAGGGGGGTGGGGGGAGGACGTGCGTGGGGGGGGTGGGGGTGGGGGGACGGGGGTGGTGGGGTGGGGGGGGGGGGGACGTGGGCGTGGGGTGGGGGGGGGGGGACGTGCGTGCGTGGGGTAGGAAAAAACCACAACACACAAAAAAACAACACCAAAGCGGCGGCGAAATTTTAGCAGCAAACCGTAATGCATGACGTTACTATATTTAGAGCCGCGTCATTTACTTTTTTTTAAAACCGCTGAAAATTTTTACTATATTTAGGCCGCGTCTTTACTATTTTGAAACCGTCATCATGTCGTTATTATTTAGGCCCGCTTTTACTATTTTTGAAAGACATGATGATCGTTACTATTTTAGCCCCCGGTCTTTACTATTTTTGAAACCCGTACATGCATGATCGTTATATATTTTGAGCCGCGTCAAGCAGCAAATGGTCCCGATCTGCATTCTTTACTATATTTGAAACCACGTCAGGCAGAAAGTTGGCTGCGGTTACGCTAACAGCGTGGGGGGTTTCAACTATTTCCAATCTACCCGAGTCGTGTTTCCCTGCGTTTGCTTTGCCCTTTTTTTCCAAACCACAAGGTGGGAAAATTTTCTGAACTCAAGGTAGTACACCCGCACTGAACTTCTCACTACAACACACCTTCAATGACAATACAACCCCTTTCACGTGGCCCGGCCCAAAGTGGGAGTGACCGTAAAAGACCCTGGGGCCCCTGTCAACCTGAAAAAGATTTCCCCCCCTCACCCCCCCCCACCGGCAAGCCCTCACCCGTTATTAATTTTTTGGGGCGCTTCCCTGCCGAACAAGGTCGTATCTGTTACACATGTTTTTTAGGTTGTGACATCCGTCTTGTATATTTAAAAAATTTATATGAAGAAGTGCTGCCCACCACTCCCCTCCATACTGGTAGATGTACTAAGTCTGCCTAACCCTATCTAGTTTGTTTCCAGAACAATTTGAATCGCCCTTCAGTTGCATAAGGGCACACTTAAAGAGATGAATGGTTAGAATTAGAAAAAATAGAAAAGTAACACTCTTAATACACAGATCCTTGCCACATAACACTGAATTATAGTTAAAAATCAATCAAACTAAAACAAACTGAGAACATTTTTTTACTTGGGGAAGAACACAAAAAATGTTTTTAAAAAAAAAAAGTTTTTTTAAGGTTTACCTCGCCTTAAAAAATAAAAGCCTGTTTTTTTAAAAAGGCTTTAGCCGCCCCAACCAGCTCCCAACAATCAAAGCGTGTGTTTGTTTTGCTTTGGAATTTCAACAATGCGGCGGCCCTTTTTATAAAGGGAAACCCTCTCCCAAAAGTCAAACCGTATTAAAACTAGCTACAACTTGTTTCATTTCCCTTTAACCAACAAACCTTTAAAAAAGTCCTCCGTTTCAACATGCTTCGCCAACCCCTTTAAGACAACTATATAAACGCAAAGAAAACAGAGAAAGAGGCACTCTCGCGTATAGCGAGGGAAGTGTTAAAACGCCCGCTGTGCGGGCAGACATGTGAAAGTTAGCTTGCCCTTTACTAACGACTCAATAATTCTTTAAAATTTGCTGCAGCGATTCAAAATTTCCCGATTTAATTTTTGCGAAGAATACTAAAAAAGTTTTTCCTGAAGAAACACTTCCCCCACAAAAATTTTTTTACAAACAACCTTTTTCACTGAAAAACACCCCCGGGCTTTCCCCCCAAGTCCCCCGTATGCGGATGAAAAGTTTTTCTTCAGCATTTCAAAATGCAGCGCCCTTTTTCTCATCGATAGCCAAACAGTTTTTAAACAGTGATCTTTGTCAAAAATATTGTCTTAACAACCCCAAAAACCCCTTTAAAATAACAATTCTGTTCTTTTGGTAAACCGGTTACAACACACACACAGCGCCGTAAAAAAACAAACCCGCTTGCACAGCTGTCAGGGAAGAAAAGTGGAGTTAACTAGTTGAGCGGCCCCTCATTGGTAGGGGTGTGCAGCGACGCCACGCGGGCTGTGCATTGGGGCGTCGGGAAACTAGGAGGAAGGATGGGGGTGGGGGGGGGGGGGGGCATTGATTTTTTGGTCGGTTTCCACCTCAATGTTAAAAGGGAGCACGCCACTGTAGGGGGGGGGGTTTGCTACTGTAAACCAGGGGAAAATTTTTTTAAAAAAGTGTGTGTGTGTTGTGTGTTGTGTGTGTGAGTGTTGTGTGGTGTGGTGTGTGTGTGTGTGTGTGTGTGTGTGTGTGTTGTGTGTGTGTTTTGTGTGTGTGTTCCCCCCCTCTCGTCGTCTGTTCTCTGTCTCTGTCGTCTGTCTGTCTGTTGTTCTGAGGGGAACTTAAATTAGGGTTTCTCCTCTCCCCAACGCGAATTAACATCCGCGAATAATCGGATAGCCTGGTGCACCCACGTGTATATGGGCGCGTTCAGACACAACTGCTTTTCCCTGCGTTACTCTATGGGAATGTGTTCAGTCCTAGCTACTCTCTGAAAACTTTAGTAAATTAGTATTGAAAACGGATTAACCCCTACACAGTATTACTCTTACTTGTCAGAGAACAGGGAAAGGGGCATTCTGGGTTACTTTCGCCCGAACTGATTTGAGGGGGGAAAAGTGGCCCAGAATCCCCTTTCCCTGTTCTCTACACCACATCTTACTGAAGATGGAATGTCGTCAAAAGAAATTCAATGCTGACTCGCCTAACTTTAAAGCACGCATAACCCTAGCAAACGTCGCTGGAGCTGTCACCCAGCCAAAGGCATTCTCACCCACTGAAACAACCCTAGGGGTGTTTGAAAAGCCGTCTTATCTCTATCGCCCTTCTTCACTGGAATCTGCCAGTAACCTTTCGTTAAATCAATTTTGGGTGAAGTAACGAGCATGAGACAACCTTGAAAACAACTCCTCTGGATCAGGAATGGGTTCAGCACCCGTACGAGTAACTTTGTTAAGTTTCTTGTAATCACAACAGAATCTAGTGGAACCATCTGGTTTTTTAACCAACACAACAGGAGCGGAATAAGGAGACTGGGAGGGTTTTCAATGACTCCTAAATTCAACATCTTCTGTACCTCTTCCTTAAAAATTTTTCCTGAGAAGAAAAAGGAAGAGGGTACTTTTTCCCTGAAAACTGGTTTATCCGTCACAAGATTAATGTCGTGCACAATATTCAGAGAACAACAACCAGGATTACTTGTCAAAATTGACTCGTACTTGCTAAATACGTCAGAAATTTCTCTCTGTTCTGTCACAGACAACTTGTCAGAGTAATGAACGTCAGAGGAAAACGTCTCACTAGTAAAAAGTGTCCAAAGTAGGTATCTTCGCTAAATGTTCATCATCAGTGTCAACTAAAAGGCAAAACAGCTACTAAACCTCTCACTGGAACTTCACTTTGTGACCGTCACACACATGTCTATTGTCAGTTTCAACATTCAATCTTTGAGGAACAAACGTATGAGGTAGAAGTCCTGAAATGGTTGTGTAAAACCCATTCACACTCAAAACAGCAGTCAAACCTTCTCGCCTGTGAAAGTGTTTCAGCATGTTTGGATGCAAAATTCCCTTTTGCCACCCATGTCCACGCATAGTCAAGTCAAGTAGTTCTACAATCTTGTAGGGACCTTTCCATGTCATCAAACAGTTTGTTCGTAGTTGTAGGAAGAAATACAAGTACTTCGTCAGACACTTGAAACGAACGAACACGAAAAACGTTTGTCATGGTACTTCTTCTGTACTTTTGCAGTCTTGTCAACAATACCTGTGATTGTCCTCTGAAGGTGGAGAAAAAGGACCCCACAATGCCTATGCTACTCTGTAGAAGGGCTCTTCGACCCTTGGGCACTGAGACAACGGAACATCAGGATACGACCTTTTGAGAACATTTTGACAAATTTCACATGTCCTGCAATAAGTTTTGGGACATCTCTCACTACTCCTGGCCCACCAGAAACGATTCCGAACTCTAGCCAATGTTTTCCTGACACCACAATGACCTGCAAGTAAAGCATCATGAGCTGTAAACAGCACCTTCTGTCGAACCTTCTCTGGAACCACAATCTGTGACAAGTGTGTATCGCCCTTGGAAAAATGAACGAAACAAAACACGAACATGAATTCTGTTTTGTTTGAATACGCTCGCCAGATGAAACCATGTTTTGGAACTTAGCCAATGAAACATTTTTTTTCCTGCAAACTGATCAATTCCTCTTTTGACAAAGACAAATCCGACACGGGAATGTCTAACTCAGCCTTGACCTTCTGTTCCTTGCTTTTTCTGCGCCCTTGTTTCCACAGCAGCTGCAATCGGAGGACTATAAATTCATGATGAGACCTGTAATGGGAGTAACACCTGAAACATTCCCCAAAAATGAGATCTGCGATGGGTCACTATGACACAGCATAACAGAGAACCTGAAAAAAACACTGTATCCCCTCCACAGATGCGACAGGAAACTCCTCAGTATTTCCACCAAAAGTAACTACTTTCTGCGTCTTTCCCACAACTGATCTGGACGAACAAGTGACCTCCAAAACTCCTGCAGTTGTTGCCCCTGAATAAACGTAGAACTGACACCTGAAAGCCATTCACTGTTCCATCACAAATGGGTAAGGAACAGACTCTGAAGTCAACGAAGAACACAGCACCTCTGCATCCACAGAATCCTGCAACGCAAAAAAAAACAATGCCAACTTCTTTGTGCTGTTTTGGGAGATTGAGAACGGACCTTCTCTGAAATGTTGCACATTCCTCTCTGTAATGACCTTTACCACCACATTCAAAACATCTCACAAATCCTTGCGAGTACAAACTCCGACCATTTCCTCTGCGCCCAAACCACGACTTCTGAAACCTGAATATTGTCCCCCACGATCAGAAAACTGCTGGTTTTGAGCACGGGGGTACGGGACTGTGGGTTTTGGGAAATGGGAAGTTTGGGAGCGGGGAAAACCTGTCTGGTAACCCTGCTGTGTTTTCACATTTTGTCCATTTGAAGTAGACATCCCAATCTCAAACTTGTTCCCACGTGACATACACTTATTTGGATGAGCCAAACGGTAGCTCTCTGCCGCTTCTAAGAGTTCAGCAGATTTTTTCAAACTACGTTCACGTAGAAAAATTTCCCAATTCTTTGCTCACAGAAGACAAAATTTGTTCACATAATAGCAAATCACGAAGAAAATTCATATGACAAATCTATGTTTTGAAAGTTCCACCCAACGATCAAACAAATGTGTAAAACGAGTGGCGTATGACACAAAAGATTCATCTTTCTCTGGTTTAGAATTTCTAAACTTATCTCTGAAACCCAATCTTTTGTACACAGAAACTTTGCAAGCAAAGCTTTCTTGAGTTCTTTATTTTCACAGGACCACTTGCACACAGAGTATGATACCAAAGACAACGCACTGCCTTGTAAAAGTACACCCAAGGGAACATACCCAAAACCTTTCAAACCCATTCACATTCTCAAACAAATGTTTCAAAACGAAATAGTATGAGTCCATATCATCCTTAGATTTAAATTTAAAATAAGGCATTTTAGGATAACGTTACTGCTTTAGTACCAGACTGAAGAACCATTGTTCAGATTTACCTTGCTCATGTTTTACCCTCGCAAAAACTTAATTTTTTCTCTCTCTAATTCAAGTTCAGCTAGTTCTTTCTGTAACAGTCGATCCTCTCTCTCACTTTCCTGTTGTCTTTTAGCTTCTCTTTCAAATTTTAATCGCATCAACTCTCTCCCCACCTTGTTCTTTATCAGCCTGAAACTGAGCAATCTTTCCTTTTCCCCTTTTAGCTGCATCTCTCTCTTTTTAGCTACTCTTTCAGCTATCTGAGCCTGTCCTTTTGTTTCTCTTTCAGCTACATCTCTCTCTTCTTAGCTATCTGAGCCTGTCTTTCCTTCTCCTCTCTATCCAGTTGAGCTTTAAAATCTCTTTGTTCTTTTTCTTTTTTTGCTGCCAAGTCTCTTGTTCTTTTTCTTTTTTAGCTGCCAAGTCTCTTTGTTCTTTTTCTTTTTTTGCGGCTAAGTCAAGTCGTTTTAGTGTGATTTTCTCTTCTCTTTCCAAGTATTTATCTACAAAATCTTTAAGTTCTGGACCAGCCAAACCTAACTCTTTTGCCTGTGAGGTTAAACAACGCAAATTTATCCGGATCCATGTTTGAAAATACTATTACAATTCTTTAATCAAACTTAATAAATTTATGTCACCATAAATACAATGTTGAATCAAAATTTACTTTTTGTATCAAATTTTCTAAGCACACACAAATGTTTAAATCATAAGTCCACACACACACACACAAATTTATATAAGACAATACAATGGGGGAGAAAAAGAAACCCACAGAATGCAAATATTACGCTGTATCACTTACAAAACACACAAAACAATTTACACGACAACTATACAAACAAACTACACTATCACATGTACAAAATACCCTACACTATAAGGGGTGGTATTCACACATAAACTTAAAATATAAAAAATATTAAAGAAGAAAGACACAATCAAACAGGGAGCCCAAAAGAGATAGACAGTAACAAAGGAAGGAAAATGAACTACCCCCTCGACACTACAGAAAACTATCTATTTACACAGTGTGCCCCGAAAACTGGAGACGGGAGTAAATACAACATAAAAATATACATGGACTTTTTAAATGAAATCAGGTGTGCAAAATTTTATAAACTTACGCTACTAAAACAAAGCCTTAACCCTGGGATTCGGGGTCACCACTGTCAAGCACAGACGAGACAGAAATAAAAATCTCCCCATCACACACAATCTTACTCCATACGCGTTCTTACCCAGGGATATAACGCTTAGACTTTTGATAAAATACCCCCCCTTCTTTATTAAATTATTTGAAAATGTCTACACTCAGAACTCGGGTGTAGAGCAGAAAAAAATGGGGGAAAATTTTAAAAGGTTTTTCACTCAGCTTAGCATCATGAAAGATTCTCCAAAGTCCCTTCCCCGTCGCCTCTCTCCCCTGAAGTTCACCAGGACGACGTCAACGACCCCAACCTGGTCTGGCTCCACGACTAGCGAAACGTAGCCGGGACCTTCCTTCTGTAAGTCTTCACGACCGGTGCAGCCTCAAACGCCTACGGGAGGGAGCTCCTCCAGCTTCTCACTCCCCTAGCGGAGCATGCCCTCTGTACATCTTCACACCGGTGCAGCCTCAAACGTCTACGGCAGGGAGCTCTCCAGCTTTTCCCCTCCCGTAGCGGAGCATGGCACCTCTCAAACAAAGTCGGAACACCACCATTACTATCCCAGTTCCAACACTTCAATAATAAATTTATCAGCTCGTCTCCACCTGAAAAACTAACCACCATTCCCTTCTCTCTCCACCTCGGCAATTCCTGAGATAAAAAGAAATAAATAATATTATTTCCAATTTATTTCAAAAAACCCAAAACAATTTTATTATATAAACAACAGCTTGTCTCCTCACACGGGCCCCGAACCCCCTCGAATCTATAAAACAATGGAAAGAATAATTTCAAATACTTGTCAAACATATTCATCGTAATACTATTCATAAACCATAAACAAAACCAAGCTGTAAAGAAAATGAAATATTATAACTTAACAACACTAAGTCTTCAACTTACCCGGGCCTCTCTCTCCCAGGACTTACTAGCGTCTTACGCTCTCTCGGTCTGTCAACGCAGACAGCGCACGCTCTCTCTCTTGGTCTGTCACTGCAGACAGCAAACATCGACCGCCACCATAACCAAACTTCAAGCCACCGTTATAAAAACTGCACGAGAAACCATGCATCTCCCCTCTAAAACCTGTGCACGGGCTACACACATGTCCTGCATCAGCATATCAAACTTTTATACCAGTTTGGGTGCGCTTATACACTGCAATAAAATAAATGCACCTCTATCTCTATACTAAACACAATTAAAATTTGAAAACCTATAAAAAATATTAAAACATTTTCTTTACACACACACACACAACACACACACACACACACACACACACACACACACACACCACACACTTTCACTCACGTACACATTCTCTGTCTGTCTGTCCTGTCTGTCTGTGTCTGTCTCTCTCTCTCTCTCTCTCTCTCTCTCTCCTCTCCTCTCTCTCTCTCTCTCACACACACACCACACTCACACACACACACACACA
>JAFLJL010018536.1:0-7500 GCA_018398815.1 Conus ventricosus | reverse complement strand
TCCCTCTCAAAAAAGGGGAAAAGGCGGGGGGGGGGGGGGGGGGGGGGGGGGGGGGGGGGGGGGGGGGGGCGAGAGGAGTTTCACTGAAGATTTTTCCAAACTTGAAAAAACATTCCGGGGGGGGGGGGGGGGGAGGGACGGGACATGAGAAAAAGGCTATGATGGAATCCTTTTTCGACCCCCCCCCCCTCATCCAAGGGGTGGTGGGGGGGTGGAAGGTTAAAACTGGGAATCTTTTTGGAAATTTGAAAAGATAATGATCAGCACAAAAAATGAACGGGGACACACAACTAACCCGTAATGATACAGAAGCGCAAAAAACAATCCAGCATATGAATCCTTTACATACAGATATAATGTACATGAACAATCAACCCGACAATTGATCCTAAATTACAGGGGATATACATGTACTAAGAAAAAAAATTTTCAGCACAAGCAATCCTATGTATAAAAAGTAAAAATTTTTAAAAAAGATCTTTTCAGCAAAATGTACTCCCCCCTTAAAGTTACGGATGTACTACAAACATAAATAAATATTTTTTAATAAAAAATATTATATA
Organism: Conus ventricosus; assembly: GCA_018398815.1. Taxonomy (NCBI): domain Eukaryota; kingdom Metazoa; phylum Mollusca; class Gastropoda; order Neogastropoda; family Conidae; genus Conus; species Conus ventricosus. The sequence continues at coordinate 6,937 of JAFLJL010018536.1, read as the reverse complement.
TATATTATATATTTTAAATAAAATTAATATTTGTTAAAGGAAAGGGTTTTAAAACTATCTACAGCGCGTTTCACAGTCATCACAGGATGTGGGGGGTCTTTTGGGCCGGGTTTTATAAGCTTGTGTTGTCTGCACAGTGCGTCTGTTTTTTTTCGTTTTTTCTGGTTTTTGTTCACTGATAGGAAATTTTCCATTTTGGGCCGCAGTTTTTAAACCATTTCTATCCTAGTATTTAAAGTTCCCAGTTTGGTTTGCATTATTAGTACTTTTTTTGAGCATGGTTTTTTTTTCATCTTTTTGAAATTTTTTATGGTGGCTTTTTTTTTTAATAAAAAAAAAAAAAAAAAAGAGAGAAGAGGGGAGAAAAAAAAAAGGAAAGATCCCCCGGGAAAAAGGAAAGAAGGGGAGAGGGGGAAAAGAAAAAGGGGTTTAAGAAAGGTTGGGAAAAGGAAAAGGGAAGGGGGGGGGGGGGGGTGGGTAGGAACGGGGAGGATTTTAGATATATGGTTGTAAACGAAAAAAAAGCATTGCAATAAAAATTTCCCCAAAACTACGTGAAAGGTTTTCATTCAATACGTTTAGAGTACACGAAATTACAAATACAAAAAGTCAGTCATTTAAAGGGAAAACCCAAGGGTGGGAAATGTCCGCATTAATTTATCACAAAAAATTTGACTTTTTCCTTTGTTTTGGAATGAAAAAGTCCCTTGTGGCTTTTCTGTGCGAAGCACTGGTCCCTTAAGAAGCTAATAAAGGGGGAAAAAATGGGGGAAATTTCTTGGGAAAAAATTTACTCCTTGGTCTGATAGAGGGAGCTTGAAATAAAAAATGTTGCAAAATTCTTACCTGTCGGGAAAAATGGGCATGTTTTCCCCTTTTTTGTTTTATATGGATGAAAATTGTTATTCAGTGGAAGCAAATTACTGGTTCGTGTAATGGCAACGCGGAAAAGACGTATTCGTATCCAAAAAATATCTTTCCTTTTCAAAAACAGACAAAAAATACTATAACTTTGTTTTCTCTCACGGTCTCGTGGTGCCATCCATTCTTGAATGAACATATCAAAGCCTTTTTTTTAAACACATTTGGAACATTTTAACGTCTAAAAAACCCCTTGTTGAAACCAAAAAAAATTAAAAAACCGTTGAAACAAGATTTCTTTCCCCTTGGACCCGCATTTTTTCCAGATTGTCTAATTCCAACAGCATCAAAAATTTTTTTCTGAGGTAACCTTTTCAGTTTCCCTCGAAAAAGTCTAAACCGATCGTAAAAAAGTGCGTAGGAAATTTAATTTTTAAAAGGTACGCCCCAAAATCTCCGAAAACCCATTTTGTTTGGGTAATTTTCCGGAACACCCGAAATCTTTTGATGAGCTATGTACTTTTTCTAAATGTTCAACTGTTTTTCCCCTTTTTGGGCAGCATCCAAGATTGGTTGAATTTGATGTAAAAAAAACCTTGAAAAAAATTTACTTTCCGTCATTTCCTGTATTTTGTGACTGGGTTGAACTACGCCTTTTTAGCCTTAGTTGTTAATAAAGGGGTCCCCCTTTTTGCACGTCATGGGGGTGAAATTAAAACCCCTAGATGCAAAAGTTTACAAATTTCCCCAGGTTACCACGTAAAACCATTTCTCAGTTTCCCCCCAAATTTCCTCCTTTTCAAAATCTATTATTTTGGTTTTGTTGAATTGACAGATGTTTATTTTTATTAAAAAGGTCTTTTAAATTCAACTTTTTGTGGGCCCAAGGTGAGTAATAGAATGAGAATCTCGCAAACAAATTTTAAATAATTAATGATACCCGGAAAGTAACCTAACTCCATGTTTATTTTTTAAATTTTGATCTGCTAATGGTTTATAAAATTGAAAAAAAACGTGGACTTAGAACACACCCCTTTTACCCCCCAAACAGGATTTAAAACATTTCGGGAATTCTTGATTTGCTTGAATACAGGAAAACAAAAAAATGATACTAGCTCAAAAGGGGGCCAAAAAAATTTTACCCTTCACCTGTTGTTTAAACATTGCAAAAGTTTATCATGTCGAACAAACAAAAGCCTTTTTAAAGCTAAAAAAAAACACGTATAGCTTTTTTCCCCTTTTTTACTAACAGTTGAAAAAAGAAAAGGGATATAAAAATAAATATTGATACTGTCGAATAATTTTTTTGGATCCTGCTTGACATTTGAAATTACATTGTTGCTTTCTAACCCGGCATACAGTCGTGCATTTAGTAAGTAGTATAGCATTTAATATAGTACTCAGAAAAGAGATTCCCCTGTATTATCGACTTTTTTAGGGTCACTTTTTTTTATGGGATTTTAAGAGTTTAGACCAATTTCCCCGGGGTAAAAACCTTTTTCAAAAATTGTTTGAAAAAGTTTTGTCAGAAATAGCTTAACACCTTACCACCTCGCTTCAGCATTTCAGCAAAAAATTATCAATTCAATAGCTTTGTGTTTTTAGTTTATCTATAGCTTTTTTAATTCTTTTCCGAAAACGGGAAAATTTAAGTCATGTTTTATTCGTCTAACACATCCCTTTTTAAAATGGTGGTCCCCTTCCCCCCCCTTTTCATTGCGTTTGGAAAAAAGGGCTTAAAAAAGATTAAACCATTATCAAAATTTAAGTCATTAACAATTTCTTGTCTTTTTTTCACATCCCTGTTTCTAAAAATTGCCCCAAAATTCCGACGAATTATTAATTTTCCTTGGTTAATTTTTAAATTTTTGTTTTCTAAAAGCTTGTTTTTTTTTTATCTTTAAAAGTTTTATACTTCTTCCCCTTTCATAGAATATATAACCTGGCTTCTTCAACCTTAGTTTCTTTTTTTCTTTTGTTTAGGGTTCTTTTTGGGAATGCTTGAAATATTTAATTTTTTCCCCCAGTTTCTTTTTTGACTTTGTGAATTATCGTCGAAAACCCTTCCCACCCTTTCCCTGTATGTACCCCCCTGCTTTTCAACTGCATTTTTCTAGTTCTTTTTGCATTTTACAAAAGTTTCCCAAGGAGCTTCTAATCGTTGTTAAATTTTTTGCTGCTTTACGTAAATTTTTTTTGTATATCTCACTTTCCCCTGATTTGAACAAATTCATCTTCATTCCTTTTCCAACAAATTTTCCTTGAGTTTTCGGTGGTCGTATCAGGAAAGCAATCATTATCTTTTTTTCTTATTCTATTTCGACTAAATGGGGTAAACCGATTCAATTATATTCTCAACTCAAAAAAAAGAAATGACAGATGAAATAAATCAAGATGCAAGAAAAAAGCAACGTACTTTCCCCGGAAGTCCTATATAGTACAGTTATCATCAAAATTTTATTCCCCAGCCATTCAGTATAACAATCAACATATCCCTAATTTAAAGAGTTGGTCACCAAAATTATTTAAAACGTTGTGATTTTCTTGGAAAATATTGTGAGCTGGGAATGTTGGATCGAAATCGTTTTCTGTCATCAGAAAAAAAAAATTTTTGTCTGCAGTTTTTGCATTAGGTCCCCATTTAGCAACATGTAGAACTCTCATAATGTATGCAAGTCTGTTAAGCATGTTCTAATAGTTCAAAACCCTAGAGCCCTGCTGGGTCTTCCCGAATGTTTTAGTCTGTGGGGGGATAAAGAACAAACATTACCCCCCCCCCTTTTCCGTGCAAAATAAGTCTCTGCGAATCTTCAAAACTACAAGTTTTTGGCGTCTGAATTTTTCTATGAAAACACTAACATTTTTTTAATCATAACTATGACACCACCGGGGGTATCCTTGTGAGAGAGTTTCTTTGTTTTGACGTAAATATTTTAAAAACTTTAAAAAGAACGATTTTTGAAGTTTTAAAACCATGAACGTTTCAGTAAGGGGAAAAGTCGAAAGAAAGATAAAAATTAATTAAAACAATGTTTTCTAACTTTTTAAGAAGCCCCTTAACATTATAATTTAGAAAGAAACATTGCTCTTATCCCCCCTAAAATTTTTGTTCACAAAATTTTTTTGGAGTGCCAGTCGTAATTAATTCCAGGACTTTAAGTGTTTTTACCCCCCATTTGTCAAGGGTTATTTTCATGTATCGTGGCCCCCGGGCCCTTTCCTATTTTTATCTCCCGAAACTCTTTTTCACGGTATAGACCTGGGGGGCTGGGGTTGGCTTCTTTTTTGGTTGGTTTCCGGACTCAGCCTTTTTGAAAAAAAATCCCCGATGTTTCTTTTAGTGTTTTGCCTTTTAGTACTTTTGGTTTGTTTTTGATGACAGTTTGGGGGTTGGATGCAGCTCGCCGGGCGTGGAGTCGAGCCAAGGGGCCCGGGTTCTTGTTCTGTTCTCGATCCCCTTAACTCTCTTTTTTGTGCCCCCCTGTCTTTTGGGCCGTCCCTGTCTTTTTCCGTCCCCCGTCTTGCTTTTTTATCTTTGTCTTTGGTTTGTCATCTGTCCTATTTTGGGTAGGCCCCTCTTCTGAAAATGGCTTGTTTGTCTCGTTTGTTTGTCCAGGATATGTTTGTTTTAGTTTGTTCTGTATCTTGTGAAAGAAATAGGAAAAGGACATCTTCACTTGGATCAATGGATTTCTGTCCTGTAAAATGTTTAGTTCGAGTTGTTTTGTTTTGGCATAAAACTAGTGGCTGTCTCTGTCAACGGCTCTTGTATTTTCCTGATCTGCGCCTCAAAGTTGTTCCAATTTTTTCTTTGTTCGTGAATAAAGTCTTCACGTCAGGTTCGCTCATTGAACAAACCCTTCAATATGTTTGTGTTGATTACACTGTGGGCGCTCCACGACACATTTTTCCCAGAAGGGGGCTGGTCGCTAACTCTGCCCCCTTTTAGCTGTCCGAACACTGAGGGGTTTTTTGTCCCGGTTCCCTGAAGCATCAGAGTTTGGTTTTGCTGGGAGAGTCTTTCAATAACAACCCCCCGGTGCTGAAAACATTTCTTCTGGCCCCCGTCATGTAGGAACGTGTACCGGGGAAAAATGGCACAAATCATTTTGTTCTGACCTCTTATTTGTCATTTGATCCCCCCGAGATGGTTGAGCTTGCCTTTACCTGTCCTGTTGACTGCGGTTTTCGCATACTGATAACGGCGTGGAGGACTCGCTGGTGCCTGACCGCTTTGAAGAAAGCGAAATTGTCCTGGGTCCGAGCAGATTGTTCCTGTCTGAGGTTCCCGGTAGTGGCTTGGTTTCTTTAGGTTTTTTGACGGACACCCCGTGATGTTGAACTCACTACCCCACGGGTTCGTGTTGAGGCCCAAATGTCTCCCGTTCCCGCGGAATGAGAAGGTTGTCCTTCAGTGTGTCCCGGGGAAAACTGGTTGGAGTCGTCTCTGACTGGAGTTCCCTCAAGAAAAAGGCAAATCTTTCCCAAGTCCCGGTGAAAATCCACCTCCTCTTTGTCTTTAGGTAAAGGGCGGAACCCCCCTGATGCCCTAGTCCCCAGGTTGTCTCTGAGGTCCCCGTCTCCCAGGCAGCCATTTTGCTGCCCACCCACAGAACTGGACCCAAAATGGGGCGGGGTCATTCTGAAGCCATGGGTTGCCCATCGGTGCGCCCTGGCATGTCGTCATGTTGCATTGTCACCGTTGTGGGTTGTCACACTGTTACGGAGGGAAGGGGGTGCGTGTTTTTGTCTGACTTCCTTCAAAATTGGATGCGTGTAATAATTTTTTCCCACACACACCCCAAACCATACTCAGGATAGCCAGGCAACCCCACGAGTTAGATTTTTTTTCTTTAAAATTATGTGCTAAACCCATCAAAACATAAAATTCATTTGTTTTTGGACAAATTTAATAATGTCACTAAAGCATTAGATCAAGATATATCATATTAAATTTTTGATATCACTCACTATCTCCCCGCGCCCCAAATGTCTCAAGATACAATCATAAACCCCTGGGTTTCCCACAAAAACCCAAAGCCACAGCTCACACAAAAAGAAGAAAAAGAAGATAACCAAGGCCCCACATGTAAGCCACCGTTTCACAAAAACAAGCGATGAAAAAGAGGAAACGAATCCCCACGAAAACAAGCACAAAAAATCCGTGAACTTAGAAGAACCGCGATTACATTACAAGGCCATAATCCATAGCAGAAGGACCGCAGATTCACAAAGCACGGGGATCCGTGAAAAAAGAAAAAGGGAGATTTATAAAGCACAGCTCCCAGAAGAAGAACCGCAGATTCATAAGCCTTACCCACAGAAGAAGAACCGCGATTCATAAGGCACAGCAAACAATATTGAATCCCCGGAGAACACAATTTCACCCAAAATCCCCTAAAACACAATAAAATTTGATTTGACGAAACCCTTGATCAAAACAAATTTATTTCCGTGATTGTATACGTGTCCACTCAATAAATTCAGCCCCCGACACACATGCGGGGGTACAATTAGAGCATATAAATATTCTTACAGATTTTAAGTCACTCTCGGGGACATAGATTTTACAAAAAAATTTTATAAAAATACATTTCCTCCAATTTTTCCGCTGGTACCGTCTCAAAAGATCCCCATACAAGTGAAAAATCGAGCCTACTGACTAAAAGTCAGCCTTTCCCCAAAAAACACACGGAGAAAAACTATGATTTTTAAAAAAATAAATTAGACTGGGCACCAAATCCCCGGGGCCCTTAGTTCTTTCTCCCTTCTCTTGTCTTATTATTATTTTCTCAGTAGGACCTATGTCTTTTAAATTGACGAAAATTGCGTGCGTCAAATACTCCCCTCCTCAAAAAAAAAACAATGACCGAATTTTTTTTTTTTTTTGAAAAAGAAGTAAACAAACGCAGAATACACAAAACCCACAAATTACATTCACTCGCGCGAAGCCCCTCACGGAAGCAGTTGGGAGTCCCCCCGGACCCTTTACACAACGAAGAAACAATTGTCGTCCCAAAACCCAAGGGAACTATTTTTAAGGCCTCCTTGAAGGGCCCCCGGGGGTTTTTTGGGA
>JAFLJL010018535.1:122645-129028 GCA_018398815.1 Conus ventricosus | reverse complement strand
GGTCATCATGAGTATGGAATCATAGATGATGACATCATGAGAAAGGAAAGGAGAGGGAAAAACACAGCCCAATGTGCCTCTTACAGAGAAACCAACATACCAAGGACCTGTGTGGACATAACAAGTACATATGGATATAAACATCGTGAGAAAGGACAGATGGAAGTAGACATCATGAGAAAGGACAGATGAAAGTAGACGTCATGAGAAAGGACAGATGGAAGTAGACATCATGAGAAAGGACAGATGGAAGTAGACATCGTAAGAAAGGACAGATGGAAGTAGACATCGTAAGAAAGGACAGATGGAAGTAGACATCGTGAGAAAGGACAGATGGAAGTAGACATCATGAGAAAGGACAGATGAAAGTAGACATCGTGAGAAAGGACAGATGGAAGTAGACATCGTGAGAAAGGACAGATGGAAGTAGACATCGTAAGAAAAGACAGATGGAAGTAGACATCGTGAGAAAGGACAGATGGAAGTAGACAGATTGGCGGGGACATGGAGAGAAAGGATAGATTGGCGGGGACATGGAGAGAAAGGACAGATTGGGGGGGGGGGGGCGGGGGGGGGGGGCATGGAGAGAAAGGACAGATTGGCGGGGACATGGAGAGAAAGGACAGATTGGCGGGGACATGGAGAGAAAGGACAGATTGGCGGGGACATGGAGAGAAAGGACAGATTGGCGGGGACATGGAGAGAAAGGACAGATTGGCGGGGACATGGAGAGAAAGGACAGATTGGCGGGGACATGGCGAGAAAGGACAGATTGGCGGGGACATGGAGAGAAAGGACAGATTGGCGGGGTCATGGAGAGAAAGGACAGATTGGCGGGACATGGAGAGAAAGGACAGATTGGCGGGGACATGGAGAGAAAGGACAGATTGGCGGGGACATGGAGAGAAAGGACAGATTGGCGGGGACATGGAGAGAAAGGACAGATTGGTGGGGACATGGAGATAAAGGACAGATTGGGGGGGACATGGAGAGAAAGGACAGATTGGCGGGGACATGGAGAGAAAGGACATATTGCGGGGACATGGAGAGAAAGGACAAATTGGCGGGGACATGGAGAGAAAGGACAGATTGGCGGGGACATGGAGAGAAAGGACAGATTGGCGGGGACATGCAGAGAAAGGACAGATTGGGGGGGGGGGGGGGGGCATGGAGAGAAAGGGGGGATGAGTGTGGGCATCATGATAAAGGCAGGATGGACATGGACACCCTTAGGGAAAAAAAGGACAACATGAAATGTAAAGATGGAGATGAAAACATGGTAAAGAAGGAAAAAGGACTGTCATACCCTTTTTCATCTGTACATCTCTTTAGTCCGATCGAAATTGACTTATGGGCAGGAAGTGTATTTCTCTGCACCTAATTATCTTTTAAAGAGATTGCAAAGCTTGGATAGTAATGCCATGAAATTAGCTCTGGGAGTCCCAGTACACACAAACACTAATAGATGTTATAAAGAAACAAATATATTACCTCTAAATGAGAAGCGAATATTACATGTATCCAATATATATTGTCAGAAGTCTTTCTGTTGAAAATTCAGTTACTGAAGAAATACTGATTGATTCCAGTAAAGATTTTCCTAGGAGGTCTAAAAACATATCTTACATTCAACCAATTAGAAACTACACATCTGACTTTATGTCACATTGTAATATTGATATTACTGCTATACCAGAATTTCCTGCAGTACCTCCAATGGCTCCTTGGGAGCACCTAAATGCTTCTTTTGATTACAAATACACTTTGGTAAAGAAAAGTGATAATGTAAATATTTTAACAACTGAAGTTCGTGAACATCTAGAAAACAGCTATCCAAATCATCTAAAAGTGTTTACAGATGGGTCGGTAATGGAATCCTCTGACAGTGGTTCAGGCTTTATAATACCAACCTTAAATGTCAGGAAATCATATTATGTAGGAAAGGGGTTTTCAATCTATACCTCAGAATTATATGCAATACTGAAGGCTTTGACTTACATATATGATACATCAATTGCTTTCTATCAAATTTTACTTTGTGTTGATTCCAAATCAGTTTTACAGTCATTAGAGCGTTGGGACTGCAAAGCTAGAAAAGATTTGCTTTTTGAAATAAAACATCTCCTGCATTGTTTCATTACACTAGGCATAAGAATTGATTTTTGTTGGGTCCCATCTCACTGTGGTATAAAGTGGAATGAAATAGCAGACAGTCTTGCAAAAGAAGGAGCAAACAGAAAGACGGAAAATTTACTAAACAATCCCTTAGATCTATCCTCTTGTGAATTAATCCAAATTATGGAAAAATGTATGCATAAGCAGAATTCTAGTAAAAAACTGGCTACTTTACCGTCGTGCCCAAGGCACATTGTTAGATTAATTCATAAATTAAGGTTGAATGCTTGGAACACTAAATATTCTCATGGTATTTCTTGTGTATGCAGAGAAAACAATTTCTGTACATCATCTTTTGTTTGAATGCTCAGTGTTGACCCCACTCTATGAGGAGAAAGGTATTCAGATGAATAACATTGATAATGTCAATACTGTCTTATATGGTTCATATGTTGCTGAAATTGCCATGGTTATTTCGCAGTCACAGGTTGCAATTTTTTTATAAAGATCAACAACTTTGTGTACCGCTAGGGTATTTATTACACTCATGTGTTATTACACTCACCTTCCCCCAGCTGTCATCGCGCTGCCATGTCTACCTTAACACACCCTCCCCCTCTCTCCTACACTCGTGGCGAGCTGCTGGCAGTAAAACCTGTGCCCCTTGACCCCACCCTCAACTTGAAGTTGCGCCAGTTACGCATTGGTGTAGATTTGCCGCGTGTTCGAGGGTGCAGGGGAGGGAGGAGAAAGCAGAAAAAGATTGCCGTCCCAGCCGTCCTCGTTCCTCCCTAAACAAAAAACCACCCCGTTCGTGTTGTTTCCAACCTGATAACTGTGCCCCTTCTTAAATCCCTGTCTCAAGTCGTCACAGCAAAACTGGCCTCGGGCATTATTTAATGCCCAATCAGTTGGGGCGAAGGAGAAAAGGCTGCAATTCAACGATGTTACCCGCTGACAATCACGTCAACATTATGTGCATCACGGAGACGTGGCTTCTACCAAGCGGTGACGAAGCTAAGTGCTGTGACCTTTCCCTCCAGGCTACACCACCCTCAGCTTTCCCAGGCCAAAACCCCGGGGTGGTGGAGGCATCGCTTTTGTGGTGTTGACACATATCCCCCTCTGTTTCCACTCCCTCCAACTTCTCCTTTGTCCACTTCCTCTTTTGAACTAGTACAACTAACTGTATTTTCCCCCCAAATCCTCTCTTCACGTCTTCTGCCTTTACCGCCGCCCTCCCAGCAAGAAAAACCCAACTAAAAAGACTCCATCTTTCTGGAAGAGTTTCCAGATCTGCTGGAGTACATGAACTGTCTAAAAGGCCGTTCTGTACTGGTCGGCGCCCTTAAAACTTCCACTGGGACAATCCAACTAATTGCAATACAGCAAAACTGATGGATCTGTTTCAGTCCTTTGGTCTGAACCAGTCCGTCACCTCCCCAACTCACCGTTCAGGTCACATCCTTGACTGGGTTGTCCATTCTGATGATGACCTGGTCGAGCCACCCACCACCAGTTGACCCTGACTTCTGACCACCATGCGGTCCTGGCTAATCTGAACACATCTGTTTCCTATTAAGCCTCCCGGTACGTCGAGTCCAGGGACCTTGCTTCCATCGCCCTGATATCTTCCGAGCTGACCTGTTGTCCTCCCTTCAATCTGTACCTTCACTGTCCGCGGAGCAGTTCCCATGGCCTACTTCAAGATGTCACTCATCACCATGCCCCAGTACTTAGACGCAAGATTTCCAGCCGTCCACCCTCACCCTGGTTCCCAGCAGTTGGCCCTGAAGTTCTTGATGCTAAACGTGTTAGACGTAGGGCCGAAAGAAAAACCCCGGGAGATTCACAACAGATTTTGCGAATTGCTAGTAATGCTGTGAATAAAATTTGGGTTCAAAAACCCAAAATCAGCCTTCTACAATGCTAAAATATTAGCTGCACAACAACCAAGCAATTGTTTAAGGTCACTGATCCCACTCATGGGGAGAACAAATCATCTCCCCTTCCTTCATCTGTCTGTCCCTCTGACATTCCACAGAAATTTTGTGACTTTTTCACTAGCAAAATTAGACTTATCCGTGAAAGTCTGGATGCTCAGTCAGTACTGAACCTGATATTCCATACAACTCTTTTCCGGCATTTCATTGACTGACTTTGAAACCCGTTTACAGTTGCTGTTGTCAAAGAAGTCATCGACAAGACTGTTATCAAACATGTGTACTGGATCCTCTTCCCTCTACTTTTATTATCTGCATGCATGGATGTTTTGTTGCCATTATCACTAGTGTGGTAAATGAATCTCTCACTTCTGGTTGTTTCCCACCTGCACTGAAAGCTGCTGTTGTCCGACCCCTTTTGAAAAAAACCCTTCTTGACCCTGAAAAACCTAAAAAATTATCGACCTGTCTCCAACTTGTCTTTTCTTTTAAATAATTGAAAAGATAGCACTTCTCCAACTCCAAAACCACTTGACCAAAACAACTTTCTCTATTCGTTGCAGTCCGCCTATCGCACTGGACACAGTACAGAAACTGCTCTGCTGAAAATAATAAACGATCTTTTCTCTGCCTGGATAATGGTCAGGTTTCACGCTTTCTCCCTTTTTGGGCTTTTCCGCTGCCTTTGATACCATTGATCACTCCACCCTCCTCACTAGACTTCAACATACTTTTGGCATCTCTTCTCACGCTTTGGCATGGTTTTATTCTTACCTTCTGGTCGAACCCAAATATTGTCTTGTCAATGGTTTTTCTTCAAGCTCTGCTGACTTGAATTATGTGTTCCCCAAGGCTCGGGCCTTGGTCCCATTCGTTTGTTCTATATACCCAACCCATCTCTGACATTTTAGCCCATCATGACATTCACACCACTGCTTCTCTGATGACAATCAAATCTACATTTCTGGTGACATTTTCTCTCCTCTCCTCCATCATTGATCCCCTCACAGCTCTGCTTTTCTGACTAAAGGCATGGATGACTTGCAACAAACTTCAGTTAAACAATGACAAAACTGAACTGTCTTCATTCTCCCAAACGGCTCATGTCTACAATCTCTGTTCCTTCTTCTGTCCAACTTGGGACCTCTCTCATTCAGACTCACCACTGTGCGAAATCTAGGCGTTTTACTTGATCAGACACTCTCTTTTCAAAATCAGAATTTCTTCTATCTGCCGTGCTTGCTACTTGGAGCTTCGGCGAAATCAGTTCTGTGGGGCCCCTTCTGTCTGAAGAAGCCACCAAGACTCTGGTTTCTGTTTCTTCTTTCAAGACTTGACTACTGTGATTCTTTCTTGCTGGCGTCCACAGAATCTTCTTGCAAAATTGCAGAAAGTCCAAAATAATGCTGCTCGCCTTGTCTCGAAAATCTCCGGAAAACCTCTCATGTTTCTCCCTTGCTTAAAATCTTTGCACTGGCTTCCGTTTAAAAACGCATCAAGTACAAACTTTCTTTGCTCTGTTACAAGGCATTGGATGGCCTCGCTCCATCTTACCTCTCTAAACTTCTGTCGACTATACTCCTCCAGACAGCTTCGCCTTTCCTCTGACACTCGCATTATGCAGATCCCTCGTTTTCGGGCCAGAACACTTGGTGAACGTTCTTTTACTTTTCAGGGTCCTTCCTGCTGGAACAATCTCCCTTCTGCACTCCGAAACTCAAAAAGTCTTTCTTATTTCAAGTCCTCCCTCAAAACAACTCTCTTCAAAACATAATTTTTCTGCTCCTTCGCTGGTGTGTGGGTGTGTGCGTGTGTGTGTGTGTTTGTGTGTGTGTGTGTGTGTGTGTGTGTGTGTGTGTGTGTGTGTGTGTGTGTGTGTGTGTGTGTGTTTGTGTGTGTGTGTGTGTGTGTGTGTGTGTGTGTGTGGTGTGTGTGTGTGTGTGTTGTGTTAGGGCTTATTGCTGTAAGCGCCTAGGGCTTTTGTTTAAGATTAAGCGCACTAAATGTTCCTTATTATTATTATTATGTCAATATGCATATATCAGATGTGGGTTTGAAAGTACTAATGTGGATGATAAGTTAAGTGTGGAGAGTGTTTTTTATTTATATTTATATTTTTTATTTTTTTTTATTTTTTTAAAGTGTCTAATATCATCTGGCGATGAAAAGACATTAAATAAACCACTGAACTGAACAACATGAAATGTAAAGATGGATATGAAAACATGGTGAAGAAGGAAAAGAGGACAATATGAAATGTAAAGATGGAGATGAAAACATGGTGAAGAAGGAAAAAGGACAATATGAAATGTAAAGATGGAGATG
>JAFLJL010018535.1:82645-117645 GCA_018398815.1 Conus ventricosus | reverse complement strand
ATCCCGTCTTACCAACCTACACCCCCAATCCACCCCACCAAACCCCTGTCATTCCAACCTAACACCCCCACCCACAACCAACACCCCGTCATTCCAAACCAAACCCACTCCACACTATCCAACACCCCTCCTCTCAACTAAAACCCCCCACCCACAACCAACTCACGTCCACTCCAACCCACACCCCACCACACATCCAACACCCTTTACTACCAACCAAAAACCACCACCCACTACCTCCATACACCCCCCTTCCCCTTCCTCCAAACCCCCACCCCCCTCAACACCCCCCTCCCAACCTACCCCCCCCACTCCCCCACTAAACCCCTTTTCCACACCCACTCCCCTCCCTCCCCACACCTCACATCCACCCCCCCCACCACACCCCATCCAACTACCACCCCCCCCCCTCCAAACTAACCCACCCACCATCTAACCCTCACCCACCTCCCCCCTTAACTACCCCACCCCCTTCCCCCCCAACCAACCCCCCCCCCCCCCCCTAACCCCACCACACCCAAAAACCCCCCCCCCAAACCTACACCCCCACCACCTTCCCCACAAACCCCCTCCCCCCACCAAAACCCCAAAACCCCCCACCAAAACCCCCTCCCCCCCACCCCCACCCAATTAAAAAACCCCCCCCAACCCACCCAACCCCCATAAAATCCCCCCCCAAAAAAATACACCCCCCCCACAACCAACACCCTTCCTCCCAAAAACCCCCCCCACTCCAACCCCACCCAAACCCCCTCCTTCCCCCCCCACCCCCAACATCCAAAATTCCTTCCCCCAAACCCCCACCCCCCCTTCCCCCCAAAACCCCCCAAACCCCTGTCCCCCAACTACCCCCCCCACTTCCCCCCCACCCACACCCCATCCAAATCAAAAATCCCCTTTTCCCTCCCCCCCACCCCACTCCCCCCCAAACTCCCCACCACACAACCAACATCCCTGCCCTCAACCTCACCCCCCTCCCCCCCAAAACCACAAACCCCTCCCCCCACAACACCCGCCCCCCAAACCTTCCCCCTTTTTTTTGTTTTTAAAATTTTTCCCCCCCCCCCCTTTTTTTTTTTTTGTTTTCCCCCCCAAATTTTGTTCCCCATAAATTTCCCCCAAAAAGTTTTTTTCCCCCCCCAAAATTTAAAAAAATTTTTAATAACCCCCCAAAAATATAAAAATTTTAATAAATTTTATTTTTTTTTTTTTTTTTTTTTGTCCTCTTTTCCCCTAAAAATTTTCCCTTTCAATACAACCCCCCCCTTTAAATTTTTCTTCCCCTAAATTAATAAATTCCATACCCTTCCCCCCTTAAAAATAATTTTCCAATTAAAACCCCGCCTTTCAAAATTTCCCCCCCCCCCCCTTCCAATTTCCCCCGCCCTTTTTTTTTTTTTTGTTTTTTTTTCCCCCCCCCTTTTAAATCCCTTGAAAAAATACAACCCCCCCCCAATATAACATCCCCCCTCCCCCCCAAACCCCACCCCAAAAACCCCCCCCTCCCCCAAAAACACCCCCCCACACAAAACCCCGCCCCACCCGCCCCCCCCTACACCCCCCCCAACCCAAAACCCCCCCCCCACACCCCTTTTTAAAAAACCCCCTCCAAAATCCAACCCCCCTTTAAAACCCCCCCCAATTTTTAAATTTTCCCCCAAACCCCCTTTCCCAACCCCTTTTTAATAACACCCCCCTAATCCCCGGGGTTTTGTGTGTGTGTGGTGGTGTGTCGAATGTGTGTGTGTGTGGCATATGTGTTGTTGTGTGTGTGGTGTGTGCATATATATATTATATATATATATATATATATATATATTATATATATTTATATATATATATATATATATATATGTATATATATGTGTGTGTGTGTGTGTGTATGTGTGTGTGTGTGTGTGTGTGTGTGTGTGTGTGTGTGTGTGTGTGTGTGTGGTGTGTGTGTGTGTGTGCATGCGTGTTGTGTGCGTGTATGTGTGTTAGGGGAGAGTAGGATGGGTGGCCATCTTTCGATTGAGCAACACCCCTCTTTTTATTATTTATTTCATTATCTTTTTTATTATTATTTATTTATTTATTTTGAGTTTTATTTCTCTAGGTTGAACACTCACAGACAATAATTAATCCATTTAAAAAAAAGAACCAATGGGATCGTGCTCCATCGGACGATAGCAACACTCCCCCCCCCCCCCTTCTCTCTCATGCTTCTTCGCGCGTGCGCGCGTTGTGTGTGTGTGTGTGTGTGTGTGTGTGTGTGTGTGTGTGTGTGTGTGTGTGTGTGTGGTGTGGTCTATATTTTTATATCACTGTGAAAATAATCGTAATCAGACGTCTACAAAGTATGTGAAAGGACATTAAACAGAACTACACACACACACACACACACACACACACACACACACACACACACACCACACATACACACACACACACACACACACACACACACACATAAACATGCGCACGCACGTGTGCGCGCGCACACACACACACACACACACACACACACACACACACACACACACAAATAATAATAACTTACCCACTGGGGTTGCTGACAATCACAGTCAAACACAGGCGTGAGCCGACATCAAGCGGTATTGACGTTGGTAGAGAACTATAAAAGGCGGGGTCTAGCTCAACTGTCCCTCAACCAGTTTCGGGACAGTTGAAGCTAGACCCGCCTTTTATAGTTCTCTGACAAGTAAGACTTCAATAACCAAAAAAATAACGATTATCTACAAACAAACATACTGGGTAGGATTATCCGTTTCAATACTAATTTACTAAACTTTTCAGATTTCAGTTTTTGCTTAATTCTGTGTTTTTCCTGATCATTTTCACACATACAGTCATCAAATGCGTCTCTGTAAACGACAACAAACATAGAGTGGGAAATCCCACCTAAATCTGGAAATCATGTAAGACTTGGTCGAGACACTGCTAATTACAGGGTTCGCGGATTGTGGCAGGGCGTATCAGGCGGTACAGCGGTCCATGTGGCTTGCAATACCTGTAATTAGCTGACTGTAACCACCATAAGGCGGGCTGGCGACGCGCACCTGGCCTGGTTAACTTGCAGCATTATGGTGCAATCAGAAAAGAACATTCTTGAACGCGAAGACCGATTTCACCATTCTCCCACTGACTGCCAAACGAGAAGGTTGTTTTTTACTGTGCTCTGTCGACTACTGTGTTTGGCTGTGTTTGTTATTTTAACAATGGCTAACAGGCTCGCGCTATTCAAGATAACAAGTTTTACTTTAACTGCATGTTAGAGTATTTGTCAAAAAAAGAACTAGGCGAAGCATGTTCTCTACCAGTGAAACCAAAAAGAAGCTTGCTTTTCTAGAAGGTGGAGAAAAGAAAAAAGTGAACCGACTGCTTTGGAAATGCATGACTATCTTAAAGGTTTGTTGGTTCAAGAAAATGAAAACGCTGAAAAAAATATTGCTGAACAAGATGTAGCCGGTTTCAATATGTGTTTGACAATTGATGAGATGGTTCCTTATCTAAAAATGGCGCTGCGTTGTTGAAAGTTGGCCGAAGCAAAAACAATCCATCACGCGTTGATTGTTGGGCGCTGGCTTGAGACAGCTCAAGTCATGTTTAAAAGAACAAAATCGCTTCAAACATGGCGTTCATTTCTTAAGGCGCAGGTGGGCATGTCTGATTCATATGCCAGAAAACTTATTCAGCTTTCAATATGTTTTTTACAACTATCCCAAATTCCATAAGCTGGGGATCAGCATTGCTGAACTGTATATCAAACGTCAAAGTATTATTAGGATTATGCAACTGAATAGCGATTTTCGGGAGTTCTGGCAAACGAACTAGATAGGGCTAGGCAGACCTTAGTACATCTAC
Organism: Conus ventricosus; assembly: GCA_018398815.1. Classification (NCBI taxonomy): domain Eukaryota; kingdom Metazoa; phylum Mollusca; class Gastropoda; order Neogastropoda; family Conidae; genus Conus; species Conus ventricosus. Next base: position 113,778 of record JAFLJL010018535.1, on the reverse strand, counting down.
CAGTATGGAGAGGGTAGTGTGTAGCCAGCACTATCTCCATATAAATGCTCCAAATATACAATGATGGATGTACTACTACTGGCGATTAGAGCCGCCATAAAAGCTCGGCTACAGCTGTAACTGCTGTAACTCTGCCAAAGCCAGTTGCAAGCCTGGTTGAGAAAAGAGGAGCACAGCAGCGAACTAGGTCAAACGTTCCTACAAGAACGCTTGACCTGCAAAGCGCAGCAGTAAACTGGGTCAAGTGATCACATAGGAACGTTTGACCTAGTTGCTGGCCTTCAGTCACAAAGCAAGTGGCCCCCAGTTCCACTTTGAGACACTTGACACCTTCACCCCAAGTCACCCCAAGTCACCCCATGTCACCCCAAGTCACCCAAGTCACCCCAAGTCCTTAATTAAGTTCTTGATTAAGTTACCCCAAGTCCTTAATTAAGTTTTTAATCAAGTCACCCCAAGTTCTTTAATTAAGTTCTTAATTAAGTTCTTAATTAAGTTACCTCAAGTTCTTAATAAGTTCTTGATCAAGTCACCTCAAGTCACCTCAAGACTGTAATTAAGTCATCCTTTAAGTACAACCAAGTTCTTATTCAAGTTATCTTATAATTATCAAAAAAACAATACAATCTATGTTTTTGTCTTAAATAGTAGATGTCTAATATAGTACACACACGCCTCAAAAAACGCGTCATCGTCGAGTATGTCTTGCTCAGCGTCCTTGGCGCGAAATCGGTCAGCATAAATCTTAATGAAGTTCTTACATCGTAAGCAACCGCATTGATTACAATTCTGGTCTATGGAAATGTCTTTTATAGACTCCATGTCTTTATTATTGACTCCATCATTTTAAACAAATAATAATCCGTCATGATCTATTTTTATCAAAAAAAACAAAAAAATTTAAAATTAAGTTTCTTAAAATATTATTGCATTTGAAATGGATCAAAATGATCTTTTGTTGTTGGCGGTTTTGGCATGCTTTTGTGTTCGGCTTCTGTATTTAGTGGCGGAGATTGTTTGGACTTCTTTGGTTTTTGCTGTCGCTGTTTATATATTTTATAACCGTAATAACCGCCCCAGCAGCAGCAAGGGCGCCAAAAATGACAACAGTTTTAAGTTCAATATTCCATGAAGACTTTGGTGTTGTAGGCCTTGAATCAACTTGTTCTTGTTCTGGAGTTTTTATAGCTGGCATTGAATCAACTTGCTCTGGCGTTGGCGGTGCTATGTTTTTATTATGAGTTATATTCTGTGATTGAAACATTAATTTTTTTTGTTTGTTCCACTCCACTAATCTTTTTCCTGCTTCAACACGCCCAGGATGAGGAGGCTTTTTACTGGTCACTTTCTCCACCTGATTCAGTGTTTTCTGATTTACTGATTTTCTGGCTCGGTCATTTTGAAGGGTAACAAAATCTATATGATTAAAAGTAATTAATCCCGCGATCACTGGCGACAATAATGTTCCAAATCTGTAATACAGATCACACCCTAGAGACTCTAATGACTTAGTTAAAACTGGATCCTGCGTTAAATCATACATAAAATCTTGTTCAGAATCAATGGGCGCAAATCTAGCTACTAGTTTAGTGTACAAACTAAGAACCGTTTGTCCTACACTTTTTACCATTCTTGATCCTAGTTGCGCTTCATACTGTTGTGATACTTCAAAATGTCTTGTGGCGACATTTGTTGAATCTGTTCTATGCTGAATTCATTTCCGAGTACTGTTTTGTTTTTCCACATGCTGCCAAAGAATACAGCCTTTCCTTTTTGGACATAATAGCTTGGTCATCAACTTGGTCATTCATAAGTTCAGGAAGGTTTAGGCTACCCTGTAGCTGTAGTAGATCATCGCTGTTCATGTTTTTTTATTAATTATAATTATTTTATTTTTTAAAAATGAGCACCGAAAAAACTGTTACCAACCTTGTATACTATTCTGCTGTTATTGGGGGCCTAAGTGTAGGATACACAATGCTTGGTAAAAGCCTGTTAAAAATAAAACCGGCAGATCTTGGCAAACTAGACTTTGAAGACTCAGCAAAGCTGATTGCTATTATTACAGCTTCATTTGCTACGAAAGATTTTTTAGTTAAGCAAGGAATAATTCCAGACAGTATTAATATGTAAAATTAAAAAAAATACATTTATAAAAATGGCTTCACTCGTAATGATGATAGGTGGCGCTGTGGTGAATGCGCTTGCTTTTAGCGGAAGTAATTACGCGTTTAGTAAAACTGCGGGATAACGGCGAGAGAAAAAGACATAACAAAGCTATGGAGCAACTAGCCGCAGCGCAAGATCACTATGAAAAGCAGAGAATTGAGCAGTTAGATTTTATTAATGACACACTGAAAAAACAGGGACATGCAGCTTACACATTTAAAGATGTTAATCAAGCGATAAAAGAATATTATCTTGTAACAGGTAAACCAATCGAGACATTGCCCCCACCAAAATTCAGCGACTTTTATCAACCATCAGAAAAACAAAAGATGCAAGAAATCGCGTTTATTGTCTTTGGTATGACCGTTGTGTATTTTGTTGCGCATAATATTGGCTGAATAAAAAATGAACAAAATTTATTATTCGCCAAAAGGATATTGGAAGGGAATAACAGCAATCAAAAGCTAAAGCCAAGCAGCTGGAGTCAGTGAACAAACAGCGAAGGAATGGTTATCTAAACAAGCGATTGGGCAAATTTATTTACCAGCGCCTAAACGAATACAGAGACCAGACTTTGTGAACACAACGCCAAACGACACCCATCAAATGGATCGTCTATATTTACCCCATGATACGATTAGACGAAAAAGATTTAAGTACGCACTTACAGTCATTGACATAGCTTCAAGATATAAAGATGCGGAACCATTAACACAAAAGAGTGCTTCTGCTGTTGCTGTCGCTATACAACTGATATACCAACGAGGCCCGCTAACTTATCCTCGCATGATTCAAGTCGATGAAGGAAAAGAATTTAAAGGCCAAGTGAATCAATTATTGTTAAAACATAGAGTTGCCATTAAAAGAGGCATTCCAGGAGTCCACAGATCACAGGCTTTAGTTGAAAACTTTAACGAACAGTTATCTGAAAGACTTTTCTCCTACCAGTATCACAGAGAGGTTATTGACAATTCTCGCAACACAGAATGGGTTAGAAGACTGCCCTCAGTTTTGCCCGCAATGAATAATGAAGAATTTAAATTAACGGGTCTAAAACCAGTACAAGCAATCAAAAAACAAAACAATAGATGTTGTTGAAGACTCCAGTACAACCAGCAAACTATTACCGTTTGGTTTAAAAGTAAGGTACCTTTATTTACCGGGGGAAGCAGAAGGGGACACTCGCTTCAGGGCAACAGATCCAGTTTGGAGTGTTGATCCATATGAAATAAAAAGAATTGTAAAAAATGAATCCGCCCGTTGTATTATTTACGAGAAACTGACACAACAAAAAAACCAGCTCCTCAAAGATCTTTTGTGAAGGAAGAACTGCAGATAATCCCGCCAAACACAGTTCCAGTTGCTTAATTAATTTTTTAATTTACATAAATATATTTGAGTCTAAAATGGAAGCTCAGAAGGAAGCACAGAATGAAACAAGAATGATAAAGAAAGAGACTTGGAATTGATACGAGAAACATATGATACGAATTGTGCTATTAAAGCAACACTTGTGAGGGTTCAGCAACACATGCTAAAACCATCCAGATCACCTACAGCCCAAAATCCCAAATTTTGACTATCAAATATGGGATAAAGAATATCTTGAAATAATAAAAAAAATTCGAGCGCATCAAGCAAACATGAGAAAAAATTTGTCTGAATTGGAGGATGATATGATTGATTTTATAGATAAAGTTGATGAAAAATATGAACCCGAACATAAACCCGAAGAAGATATATGTTTAGGCTGTTTTCCAATGCCAATTGCATATGAAAACTCTGGATTAACAAATACTCGTTTTGTGTTTGTTCTATCTAATGACTTCTTTGTTACAACAGTTGTGTTGATCTCATGTAGATTAGATCGTAGTTTTACATTGTCATGATGAAAAGTATGTTTATTGAACAATGCTTCTTTGTAGTTGTCATGCGATATGTTTGACTGCACAACACTGCGAGATATTCCCTTTGCTTTTTTGATAGTTTTCTCCTGGCTCGAAATACTGTACATTTTTTACCTTAACCCAACAAACTCCTTGATCACCTTTCCAGATAATTCATCCTTCATCTTTCCTAAAACCTTCTTGTTAACGGTTGAATGCAAAGGCGAATCTTTAGGGTAATCAGATGTGTCATACCATCCGCTTGCTCCTTTAGCTACTTCTATTTCCATGTCTTTATAGACGTCTTCAGTAAGGATATCTATAACAAACATATCTGTATCTGTGTAAAGTACTCTGGACTCTGGATACAAGGGTTTAAAGTAGTCATAAAGAAATTCTAACATCAAAAGCTTTGATAATTCTAAAACAGTAAAACCCAATAAATACAGGTTTGTCCAATTTGACTTTCTTTTTTTTCATTATTATGCCAAAAAGCTGATCATGAAATCTTCTGAAGTCCTGATAATTTGGTTTTGAAGTCAGCTTAATTGCTTTGTTCTCTTTGGTGACCAATCTGACATCTTTACGTTTGTGGGGATTCTCCATAGTCTTTCCAAAACAGCTGTTGTTCATCAGCTTGAAAAAGTCTTTTTCTGAAGCATCTGTGGATTTAGTTCTGAGATCAGTGTTCTTCATGATGTATGGTTTCATGAACTGTTCTTGATCAAAAGCAATTATACGATGAACAGCTGTCAACTTCAAACCATGTCTTAAATAAAATTGTAGAAGTCTGTAATGACAGACATAATTTTTTTGCCTCGAAGATTGGGCACAAGTTTAGGCGGCTCTGTTGGATTCATCTTTAGGCTTTCTGCTGCTAATGGATAGTCATTATGCAGGTCATGGAGTTCTGAGGATATTCTAAGTCAACTTCTAGAATGTATCCACGCTGTTGATCTGACGTTAAACTGCTCAACCACTTTAATGCTCTTTGAATATTATTCGTATTATCTGTGTACATTTTAAAAGTTGCGTAATGGAAGCGATTGCGCCATTGCCCATCCATACAGATTGTTTGCATCTAAATACATGAGATAGTTAGACCTTTTACTGGATCATAATCGTCCAAGTATTTGTTGTTTGCTTTACAGTAATGGTGCGACGCCATACTAATTCCCCCACGCAATCCGTTTTCAATCATCTGAATCATTGGTAAATCAGACAATAAATCAATTTGTACTCCAGTAAATTTTAAGAAAGCGTCCCAACTCATCCCGGGCGCAGAAATATAATGCGCAGGATCCAAACTGTAATGTTTCATGCAGGTCTTTCTGTAATTTTCAAAGACGTCCGCCAACAAACATACATCTGCCATCAAGTATGAATCATGATAGTCTCCCATTGTTTTACACTCTAACTTCTGCCACGCATCTTGAGCATGCTGGTAATCGGAATCACTGATTTCCTTTCCTCTGAGACTAGAACAGAACGCAACTTTAGGAGGAAGTGTGTCTTCATCAAACCTTTCCCAACTGTTCATGTATTCATAAGGGTAAACGCCCTTTCTAACAAGAGTTGGGTCAAAATATTCTTCTGTTATTGGGCAGGATTTTAAGGACATAGCTAGTGACTCTAATGATCCCATCATGTGCTGCATAGAGTTATAAAAAGATATGTTATTTAAAGTGAAACACATGTACTTTTCTGATGACTGTGCAATGCATGACACCCTAAAGGCGTCGGTTACTGCTTGCATTATAAGGTGAGAGTCGTAACCTCGCAAGTTGTGAAAGAATATAGGCAGCTTCCATGTCTTTGGTTCAAACTTTAGTTGAAGATTGCATTTACTGTGTGCTGCTCCTCTGAACTTTCCACTAATGTGATCATGGTCTCTTACTGTCGGATTGGTTTCCTCACTGTTAGACATTAGTTCTAAACCGCAAATCCAACAATGTGTGGCTGATTTATACTGTTGTTGGTCTTCAGGCGTCATTATGATTTCAGATAAGTTCAGATTATTAGAACAGTCATTACGCACTTGCTGCATGCGTTCTAAGAAGTATTCTGCAGCATCTGGTCCTCTATACAATTCTGGTTCTGAATGGACGCCATCCGACTGACAACAATGAAGGCAAATGAACAAATCTGATGATTACTCATTAAGACTGTTTTTCGAAGTTTTTGTGGCGCTGGCCCTTCATAAGGAACAATGAGTGATTCAAAGTCTGCGTAAACAACATATGGAGTATTTGCATCCGTTTCCAGTTCTTAAAACTAACTTTAGATCCGGGTGGGGGCGTAATTAGTTCTGTATTACAGTCAACTGGGCCGATACAATGTTTCTTATGTTCGCTCGCGGCTTGAACGGATGGAATTCTTGTTAAACATTTTCTACAGAATTCTTGTTTATTTTTATGCTTTGTAGTATGCGTCAATAATCTACTCATTGTTCGTATCAATGTGTAATGCGGTAGCCCTGCTGGTGAAAACATCAGTAGTAAGTCAACATGATTTTTGTCTGGCTCGCCAATTGTTGGGCTGTTCTTAGACACTTTAATGGGCTGTAGATTTGTTTCCTCATCCCATGTGTATACATTAACAGTTATTGGTTTGTTTTGTTCTTCAAACTGATCAATTTTGTCCACGCTAACAGGAAAGGATATTCCACTAAAGTTAAGATCATTAATGTAAGGTTCATAGTTAGACACTCTCTCTGCGTTTTTACCAACACGATGCAGCCTTGCGAGAACACACCACATGAAACATTTGTTGTCTGTATTCTTTATGTTTAGAACTGCTTTTTTTTGCAACTAATGCTGGTGGCAGCGGAATGTAAGCCTTGCCTACAATCGGCGCATACTTAGCCTGTTTTAATCTGATCTCTAGGACTTCGCCCTCTGACCAACCAGAGCCTCTCATTTTGGCTTCTTCAGCGGCCACATCAAACTGTGTAAGCAGTTCGTCTGCCCAACCGGGTGTTAAGTCATTATGAGAAAGAATAGTCTGTTGTTTAGTCGAGACCCAGACTTCTAGATTTTCTTCATTTATTGTTACATTGTTGATTAAAACAGCTAACATTACTTTAACTGGCGGGTCTATTGTTAGTTTACTTGGAACTTGAGAAATAGCATGAACAACACCTGCCCGTACGTTTGCTGGATCAATGACTTCTAGACTGATATCATTTAAAGCTTTTGACAAACGCTCTCCCTTAAGCATTCCTTCAAACAATTCGTCTGGACCTTCATATATCTTATCCATGCTGAGTTTCTTTTCTAACTCAAAATATTTATTTAAATTTAAAAAAATACTTAATCCGAATCAATATCAACGGTTTTTTGTGCTTAGACTCATAAACTAAAGTATAAACACCCTTTGGCGTTGTTAATGTGAGCTGTTTAGAACAGAGTTTAATGTTTCGTTTACTTTTTTTAAACATTCCTTTTTTATCTGCTCGGTGTCTGGCTGTTGAGAAAAAGTTGTCTTTGCCTTTCTTTGAAGATCAAACTTTTGTCTTTTGTAGTCCTCAAAATCAGTCTGTAAACGACTAAATTCTTCATCCGTGATGTTTGAGTCAGCTAGTGCTTTATTTATTGTCAGTTGAAGAACTAAGTTTAGCTGTTATTAGTTGAACCATAGCTGTGTGCTTTTGGAGTTTAGTTTTTATTTTTTGCTGGCAGTACTTACAGCTAATGAGCACAGGCCAAGAGCTAAAGACAAACCGCCTAGAGGTAAAGCTGTGGGTGCGCCTACGCCTGTTGCTAAGAGACCAACACTCGTTCCTGCCGATAGAGCGCTTATAGTTGATGTTTCCAGTATTAACATATGTAACAGCATTAAAGGCAGCAGAATACCTTCGTTTGGTTTTGCTGTATTTTGAAAGGTCCTGCTCTAGTTTTTGTTGCATTTGTGTAATGTTGGTTAATCTGAAGGTTTTTATGTTAGGGCTTTCTATAGCAGCAGAATTGCCTACTATCCCTTCTTTAGGTGCTCTCGGATAATGCTGAACAGACATGCTTTTTTTTTAAAATAAAAAAAATAATTTAGTATTGTATATCTTTTAATCTGTTATCTTGAATATTCAGCTGCGCATCATATATTAAAAACAAATGTGCATTAAGGGGTTTATCGACATCTTTTTCTTTATCAATTTGAATGTTTATTACGTCTTTAACCGTTCTCCCACTTCCATGCAACTGATTATCCTCTGTCGACCTTAGGTCAATCCATAAGCCGTATTTGTTGTTAAATAATCATCGAGTCTAACATTGTGAAGGTGTAGATCTTTAGACACAAGGTCTACTGTTGGACTTCTACACCTCCCACCCCAAACAATTTTCTTATTTCGTCAAAATGTTGATAAGGTTTAAGCCCGCTAGCGTAGATTTGGTTAGGACTACCCTCAATCGAACATTGTACTTTCGTTATTTTAGGATTAATAAACTTTTCGCTTCCTCTTTCGAATGGTTCTTCATCTTCACACAGCAATAAAATACCTTTAAGCGATCTTGCTGCGACACTAAAACTAAAATTCCATATAGCGTCGGCCTTGCTTCTGGGATATGTTGTATGATGAATCACTCTTTCGTAATATATTGCTAATTTTGACTGATATTGTTGCTCAATCAGCCTTGCTAAATTAGGGTTGCTAACAACGTCAAACTCTAACGAGATGTCAGAAATGCTGTACTTTGCTTCGGTGTCTGTTGATCTGATAACACGTTTGTATTCGTTAAAAGTTAGTTCATATGACAGTCTGTCTTTAATGCTCCTTGAAAGTATGGCGCATGCGCTTTTAACAACTCAAAATCTAAGGGAATGGAAAAGCGATTTCCATACGCAAAATTTACAGCCATACTTTTTGCCAGCTTTATTAGCATCTGCGGCGCCTATTCTGTGTTTTAGTGCTTCTTCATTATCTATTCCTTGAAACGCAAGATCAGCCCTTTTATTCTCGGTTAGCCATAGATCAGAATAGGTTAAAAATATGTCTGCATTGTGTAAAGAAAATATTTCTTGCCCCTCAAGTTTTATAGAAATTTTCTTAACGATTGCCCGTCCCAGATTCTGGACAACTGTCCTGTTTGGGTCTGTTGCTGATTCGAGTTCTATTTTGAAAGTAAGTTGCGCAGAGCCTGGCACAATCACTTCATCTGCTCCTAGGTCTGGAAATTTGACAGTAAGAATTTGATCCGCATCAATAGTAGATGGATTATTTGGAACAGTAATATTCCGCTTATTTCCCTTCACGCCAAAGGGCTCTTTCAGTCTTCTATGCGGGTCAAGAATCAAGCCATATGCTTGTGACATTTTTTTATAAAACAAAATAAAAAAGATCTAGTTGCAAAGCGAGACGACTGCAGGCGGAAATCTAAACAAATCTTAAATAAATGTTAGCGAACCGCCCAGAGAACGTGGACAAACGAGTCACAAGACAAAACACAACGCGTTTCGACCTCTTAGGTCTTCGTCAGGTGAAGTATAAACGAATAAAACAACGAGAATTCACTTAGCTTTGATCGCATCAGATCGCTCAGGGTTCAGCGCAAGGAAGAAGGCGTTGAACCCTGAGCGATCTGATGCGATCAAAGCTAAGTGAATTCTCGTTGTTTTATTCGTTTATACTTCACCTGACGAAGACCTAAGAGGTCGAAACGCGTTGTGTTTTGTCTTGTGACTCGTTTGTCCACGTTCTCTGGGCGGTTCGCTAACATTTATTCAAAATAAAAAAGTTAATTATTTAAAACATGGCAGCTTTGAAGTGTGTTTATGATGTTTTTGATCCTGGAGCGACATATGAAATGACTCCTTTTATACGCTCGCCGCGCTCTATTGCAACGGATTAAAGAAAGTAAGGTTAGATATTGTACCAAATTTAGGTCTTGAACCTCCCCAATTTATAGCCCTGTGATTTTGTAAAAAAGATGATGGCCATTTGTTTTTAAAGACAATCGAGGGAAAACGTTTTAGCTTACAGAAACAACTCATCAAAGTTTGTAGGCATGAATACAATTAGACAAAGATTAGGGGGGAAGATCGAAATCGCCTTGGCATTATAAACCCAAAAATTTGATGGGAGGCAGTTGCTAAAATTCAAAACACACAAGAATCCCAACAAGGGTAACCCAAAAACAAAACATGGGAAATTTAAGATTTAAATCAATCAGCAATGAAAAATAAATGCAATAGAAGCAGAAAACCCTTTGTCAAAGAAACAGCATTTTAAAAAATACTACGATCCGCCGATACCCCCCAGAATTTTGAGGCCCTTGATGTGCTTTAAAAACCAATTTTAGGGAAATTAATAAACAAAAATTTGCAAAATAAGTAAAAAAATGAGGGTATGAAAGGAAAAAAAAAAAATCGGAGGGTGACGAGCCAACTTAGGGCCTGATGTTAAGAAAGAAAAAACCCCAAAACTAAAAAAACTTGAAGAAAAATTATTAAGAATAGAAGCGGCGTCTACTAACCGAGAAAAATTACGAACTCAATTGAGCAGAATAAGAGAAACTATCCAAAGAATTTTAATATGAAGACACAACGCTAGCAGAAAGAATAAGAACACTGTTTAGAGAGCAGGAGTCACATTAGCAAGCGTTATAACGCCTTAGGATTTGCAATAAGTACACTGGTGATGGCTATTACAGGCGGCGGTGTCAAATCCCAGTGCCTCCATCGCCATCGCCTCCATCACCACCTGATAAATCATGGGTAAAAAAACAGCTTGATCATCTTGCGGGTTTATTAAAAAAATTAGCCAGTAAAGCCATGGACGCTTTACAGGTATATTAGGGGTAGTAGCTGGCTTTTGTCTACTGCAAGCAATAGTAGTTGGCTTATGGCTGAGCACTTATGGGCATTAGTTGCCTTAATAGTTGGGTTACTTTTTAGTAGATAAAGACCAAGTAATCCTAGGCCTGTTAATCCAAAAACAAGTGCCGCCTTTCATATTCATGGTCATTATTTTTTTGGACTTCTTCAACGGTCTTTAGGCTTTGGGCGCAGGGATCGGATGACTTATTCTTGGGGGTCATCTTGTTTGTTTACTGCTTGCAATATTACTGGCTCAGATTTATTTCGTTTTTTCCGACTTTTGTTCATTGCCTGCCACAAGGATTTCATTATTGTAGTTTATTATTGTTCCTATCTGGAGTCTGAGGTCAGAGGCAGCATGTATAAACCAGTGCCAACAGCAAAGTCTACTTTCGATCTTGCGTATTGTTAAAACATTTGGTACCTTTTAATACTTGAAGGTAAATCAACTGTAGAATTAATGGCGTCCTCTAAATTTGCTAAGTATTGTTTTTGTGCGTCAAAGCCAGTAGAGGATCAGTTATGCTCGACCTCGTTTGTGCTTGCGATCCTAGCAAACACCAAACGTAAGTACGAACAGAGTCGTTTATTCGTTCTATTCCTGCTTTAGTTAGGCCCTTAGAAGTGTCTAAAATAAATGTTGTCCATGCTGTTTTATGCTCTTGCTCTATGGACCCAAGATGAACAGCTGTGCCTGAAGAGAAAGATGTATAAGGAGGATTCCAGTCATAGTTATACTTTCTGTGCACCCCAAAAATAAGGGTGCCTAGACCATAATTAAGATCCAACTTTTGTCTAAAGTCTGTCTTAGCCTTAATATTGAATTCGTTACAGATCCTTTCAAAAGCCTTCATGTCTATTCTGTTGCTGAATGGATTAAACGGTTTGTCATTTGGTAATGGTGCTTGCAGTTCAGTCAAAATACGTCTGAAGGTGTAATATAAATGAAATCTATACACTGACCTCACCAAAGGATCAGGATGATTTAAATGATCAGCATGCGATTACTCCACACCCAGTTGATGCACAAAACACAGCAAAGTTAACTGGTTCTGATAAAACTGCATCGGATGACTGAACCACTACTTTCGCGATGTAGTCTTTTTTAATAGGGGGGTTAAGATATCTGTTTAATGGAGTACTCACCTTTTTATGAAAGTGTCAGTCTGGGTCACAGAAATGTCAAGAGTATCGGTTGTTATTTTTTTAAGATTGTAGTGCGGCCCAACAGAATATTTTGCATCAGTATATTTAAACGCACTCATTTTTATTTCGTTTAAAAAATGTTTGTAACAATAAACAACTCAAGACCGTCCTTCATTTTTAGAACATGCTATTGATAACAATTGCGGAACCAGAATGGTTGCGCTTCATGAAATATTTTACAAAGTTGTTATGGTTTAATATAAGTGAATCAAAGAAGAATAATAAGATTCAAAAAATTGACAAAACAGGGGCCAAAGTTAGCCAGTTAACAATACCTGATGGTTATTACGGGTTTTGCTCACTAAAAGAAGCAATGAGTAACTTTGACATTACTCTCAAACTTAACAATGCGAATCTGAAAACAATGTTATCATTCAAACCTGAAGAAGAAGTAGGTTTACTATTTTGATAAAGAGCTAGCTAAAATGTTAGGCTTTGCAGCTGACAATCATAGATTTAGGTTACACCAAACAAAACTACTTATGAGGGGGAGAAAAATCCGCTCGAGCTTGCATTACATTCATTACTGCAATGTTCATTTGGACGAGCTGAGCACTGATGAAAAATTATATGATGGAAGGCCCTCACTTGTTTTAAGAGCTTTCATCAGGGAAGCTGCAATTGCGATTATGAAATTTTACATTTCCCTACTTTTAGATATGAGTTTAAAAACGATTAGTTTGTGGGAGGGTCGGATCATTTAATATAAAATCGCAGACAAAACAGAAACGTCGTGAAATGACAATGTAATACCTGCACATTGTTTTTGAAAAATAAAATATTAAGTTGTCTAAAAACATGTCGCGTGACCAGAAGAACCGGGAGTTACATTGGCGCCTGTAAGGTGTAGAACCCTTAGAATTGTAAAGACCTTGCAGACGTTTGGGGACTTTGAAACAGCACGGTGAGATAGGCGCTTGGTATGGTTTTGAGTACACTAAAGTGGTGATTTTAAACTCAAGAGGTTGGCGCAGCAAAAGGTTTCCTAAACTAGAACAACTAACGCAATGTAGAAAGCAAATATGCTGGCCTGTATGAATATAAAAATAGTTCAAAATCTGACAGCAAATGTCACATAGAACCATATTTAGAATGGAAATAAAATTTGAAATCATAGGCCCATTTACATTTTTTAAGCCGTCAAAAAAGTTTTCAGAAAAGCATTCAACTCTGGCCCTTTACATGTAAGTCTTATGCCAAGACAATAGTCGGAAAGAGATTGAAATAACGCCGAAAGGAAAAACAGTACATCCTCCACAAAGAGAAACGGTTTTTAAAGGAAGCTTCTACAAAATTACAGTTCATTCCACACAGGAAATTGGGAGACACTTCACAATGATATTTGAAATTTCTGTCTTTAAAAAATGTGGAGAGGGAGGGGGTTGTGGGCGTAGTGACGTCCTTATAAAAGGAATTAATTTTTAGCTGCAAAACTTAGACGTTAAACGCCCTTAAAGTTACCATCGTCGTTCTTCACAATGGTGAGGATTTTAAAGGTCATAACAACAAGCAACAAAATCAATATTGACTTAAATAGAAACAATCTTCAGAACTGAATTGGGATTAATCTTACACCATTTGGGCCTCATAGGGTTTTATTATACGAAAAAGTTTTGACGGAGAGTAGATAAAAATAATAACTGGTTTAGATTAAATTCTGTTAAAACTATGGACAGACGACTTTGGTGTCAATGCCAATGTTAAACCTTTATGATAAAAACCCCTCATTGTTCGCTGATTTGTGACAGACTGGTTGTGGAAAAACAATATTTATCCTCGACCTATTACAAACAGTTTATTGTTATAATTTTAATCATATTGTGATTTCTGTCCAACGCTTAAATGGAACAAAGATATCATGATAGAAGGTTTATAGGACGGATGATGACATATATTGATTGATCCCAGCAATAAGCTGAGTGAGGTTTAGAACACTTTTATAAATTGTTTAGGGAACCAGACACTATTTATTAAAAGATGACTGTTCGGCAGAAAGAACATAGTTAAAAAGAGAAACACTTTATCAAAACTGGCTTTCAGTGGAAGACATGCTGGGAATAAGTGTGTGGATTTTAGTCAAAAATATAACTCCGTTTTAAAAGACTTAGAGAACAATTAAAGACGGGAGTTTTATTTCACATGAAGACAGAGATGAATTTGATGAATGTATGCGCGAAATGATGTTATTGAAAATGATCAGGAAAAACAAGGATTAAAGCAAAACTAAAATCTGAAAAATTTAGTAAATTAGTATTGAAAAACGGATAACCCTACACAGTATGTTTGTTTTGTAAAAAATCGTTATTTTTTTGGTTATTGAAGTCTTACTTGTCAGATGAACTATAAAAGGCGGGTCTAGTTCAACTGTCCCGAAACTGGTTGAGGGACAGTTGAGCTAGACCCCGCCTTTTATAGTTCTCTTTGGTCCTGGTGTTCAAAACTGAACTGTGTGCTGGAAGGACACAACAGCCGCTTTCTCCGGTGAAGAGAACACCATGCAAGTTTCACCAGTTTGTGATGCGCACGTGGGTAAAGTAGACAATGACCAACATCATTGCCGCACAGTCAGAAACTTGTGTGAAGACTAACCCACCGACGATAAAACTCTGTCGTGTTTGGCGTGGAGCTGGTGGTGGATCATCTCCGCCATGTTGGTCCCACACCGGTGTGCCCACCTCCGGAGTGGATGCGCGGGCTGATTGCGCAGACAGCAGGCCGGACGGTTGAGGCACGTGCAACACAGAAGACCTTGACTTGCACGGAATTCTTCACGTCGATCGTAAGCTGTGTTGACACAGTCCTGATTCAAATGCATTGCCTCGTCAGTTGATACACCATCACAAGTGTGTGTGTGTGCGTGTGTGTGTGTGTGTGTGTGTGTGTGTGTGTGTGTGCGTGCGTGCGTGCGTGCGTGAGTGCGTGCGTGCGTGTGTGAGTGTGTGTAACAGATAGAACGAACGAACGAACGAACGAACGAATTTTATTTTCAGAGGGTAATGGTAATAGAGAGAGAGAGAGAGAGCATGCTCATGTCTCTATGTGTGTGTGTGTGTGTGTGTGTAAGAGAGAGAGAGAGAGAGAGAGAGAGAGAGAGAGAGAGAGAGAGAGAGAGAGAGAGAGAGAAAGAGAGAGAGCATGATCATGCCTCTGTGTGTATGTGTGTGTATGTGTGTGTGTGTGTGTGTGTGTGTGTAAGAGAGAGAGAGAGAGAGAGAGAGAGAGAGAGAGAGAGCATGATCATGCCTCTCTGTGTGTGTGTGTGTCTGTGTGTGTGTGTGTGTGTGTGTGTGTGTAAGAGAGAGAGAGAGAGAGAGAGAGAGAGAGCATGATCATACCTCTGTGTGTGTGTGTGTGTGTGTGTGTGTAAGAGAGAGAGAGAGAGAGAGAGAGAGAGAGAGCATGATCATGCCTGTGTGTGTGTGTGTGTGTGTGTGTAAGAGAGAGAGAGAGAGAGAGAGAGAGAGAGAGAGAGAGAGAGAGCATGATCATGCCTCTGTGTGTGTGTGTGTGTGTGTGTATAAGAGAGAGAGAGAGAGAGAGAGAGAGAGAGAGAGAGAGAACTGCTCATGCCTCTGTGTGTATGTGTGCGTGTATAAGGGGAGACAGAGAGAGACAGAGAACATGCTCATGTCTGTGCATGTATGTGTGTATAAGAGAGAGAGAGAGAGAGAGAGAGAGAGAGAGAGAGAGAGAGAAAGAGAGGGAGAGAGAGAGAGAGTCTGTGTGTGCACTCAATGCAGATAAAGCATCTTTTACGCACACGCACTCACACGCGCGCGCGCTTCACCGGTGCATTTTCAAGGGGAGACAACAGACAACCTTACATGACGAAAACTGTCAAACTGCGCACAATCCATTCATGTTGATCAGTTAAAGTAGTGTACAATTTGCCTTGCAGAATGATACGTAGAGTGATGAATGTGAAACCATAATTCAGTTGTTGTTTTTTTCTTAAGATAATAATTAGGTCCCGCAATCACTGAGTGAAATTGATACATGAGACGTCTTCAGCATTCTTTAATGACAATTCACTAATCAACAAGGGAACTGGTCAAAAGCAATATTCCAGACAGGTGACAACAGGAAAAAAAACGAAACTTAAAAACCATGAGACCGAACAGATAGACCGAGAGGAAATACGAGAGTCAGTCAGACAGACAGACAGACAGACAGGCAGACAGACACGGAGAGAACAAGAGGCACAGCGACGAGTAGAGACAGAAGAATGAGACGAATAGAGAAGACAGAGGAAAGCAGGGTGAAAGATGTACGAAATGACAGCAACCAATAACAGCAACATGAACGAAAAAATCAGCAAAAATAGGAGGAAAAAAAAAGAGAAAAAAAAAGAGAAAAAAAACAGAAAAAAGGAATAACTGACGAAGACTTTTTTCATAGAGGAAATCAAAGAAGAAAGATACGAAAGACAGAAAAGAAAGGAAATTTGAAAGTGCGCGGGGGGGGGGGGGGGGGGGGGGGGGGAGGGGGGGGGGGGAGAGAGAAAGAAAAAAAAAAGAGAAAAGAAGTACACAAGAAGATAGAACGAAAGAAAGGGAGTAAAGAAGACTGGATGATAGAAAGAAAGAAGGAAAGATCGATAGATAGAAAGAAAGACAGACATCAACAAACAAAAGGAAAGAAATGCACCCCAAAACAAGGACAAATGACACAAAGTTGCCATCCGTCTGTCTGGAGAGACAATGGTGTTGCGCCATGGATCAGTCAGTTGTGAGTTGCAGCACCTGCTGTGGCTGAAAAGCCTGATCCCGAGCGGCAGCCTCTGTTGCAGTTGCTGCAGGAGAAGTCTCCGTCATTAGTGTCTGTGGGTGCCGACGCCATTCTTTGCCCGTCTGCGGCGCCTCCGTTCTTCCCACTGGGCCCTCTCCTCTGCTCTGCTCTGCTTGATGCCGGCCTTGATGGTGGACCGCAGCTGACCCGGTCTGAAGCTGCTGTTTTCCAGTCTCTGGATGTCTGAAACTCATTGTAACGTATCTGTTTGCACAGGAGTTCCATTAAATAACCAGCATACTCCGTTTTCTGCAATGGTGTACCCTTGGGATTGAAACAGACGGCGTTTAAGCGTGTCCATTTTAAGTTGGAAGGCTACTAAGCAGCTTGTGTGACGGTTTTTTTTTTTTTTGTTTTTTTTTTAAAGATCTGATACTACTCGCAGACAAACCAAAATTCAACAAATGTTAATGTTAATGTTAAACGTTTTCGATTCAGAACTTCTAAGTTTTTCTCTTGGAGATAGAAACCAATATTTCTTAACAGATTTATTTTGTGCCCAATCAGCGAATTCATTACAAATGAAAAAAAAAAAATTCTGTTGAAACAAATGTTGACCATTTTCAGACGAGGGAAGTAATTATTTCGATTCAGAATTTCTAATTCCTTCCTTGGCAGCATAAACCAATATTTCAAGGCGTGAACTGACTTAGATGGATTCATTTTGTTCCCAATATTTATAAGAAGAGGTGGCTGGTTGCTCGTTCTTCCTTTCGAATTGTCCCAAATGTTGGTTAATCTTGCCTGAAGAAGAAGGCCAAAGGGGTCTCAAAACGCGTCGTGTTTTGGCTTGTGTCAGTGTCCGCCTGCAGTCACCTCACGTTCAATTTTTCTTCTTCTTTTTCTTTTTCTTGTCTTTTTTTCCCCACTTTGCCCTTTCTGTCAGCAACTATTGCACAATCACTGCAGCATTCATTTTAATTACACGTAGTAAAAGGGTGAAATATGTGGCCTAAAGACAATGCCACTAATGATTGGTATTGATCTCACAGGAATGCATGATCAGACAGCGAATTCTTTACAAATGAAAACACTTTGTATTGAAACAAATGTTGAACGTTTTCAGACAGGAGAAGTGGGTTTTTTTTTTTTTCGATTCAGAACTTCTAATTCCTTCCCCTTGGCGGTAGGAACTAGTGTTTTTACGTGTGAACTGACAAGGAGGATATAGATTCTTGCCACTACCTTTCTCTACCTTTCTCTTCTTCTTTTTTTCTATTATTGTTTTTTTTAATTCTATTTTGCTGTTTAACATTACGGCAGCTTCAAATCACACTGTGGATGAGGCACCTGATCATTATGAGTTGGGCCACAGAAAGGGAAATAACTAGAACAGAAATATAGTTGTATGCTCCAACATACGAACAGGCACAAATAGCTACGTACGCACGCATATGTGCACGCGCGCACGCACACACACACACAGAGAGAGAGAGAGGAGAGAGAGAGAAGAGAGAGAGAGAGAGAGAGAGAGAAGAGAGAGAGAGAGAGAGGAGAGGAGAGAGGCAGAATAAGAAAGATTGCAAGCGTTGCTCCTGTATGAATGATACCTCACCTGGTCTGACAGACCCAAAAATCAATTTTTGTTTGTTTGTTTGTTTTTTTCCTAAGCCTGTCATCACATACGAATACCTTTTTTGTAGCAATAGGAGATAGACGCAAACAACTGTTACGAAAATAGCAAAGTGAAAAGAAACATGGAGGTTAGTTGATTATTTGATTGATCTTTTATACGCAAGGACGAAGATTTCAGGCCAAACTTAAGCATGGTCTTACGATCTGTCCTTGTCAAGCATCATTATTTCAACAACATCATTTATACTAAAATTCAACATGGACACTTAATCTAATTCTACGATACAAGCAAATATTTACAAAGTAATAATGCATGGTGGATAGTCAACATGGCAACACTGTAATCTAATTCTACGATGACAAGCAAACTATTTACAAATGTAATAATGACATGGTGGATAGTTCAACATGGCAACACTGTAATCTAATTCTACGATGACAAGCAAACTATTTACAAATGTAATAATGACATGGTGGATAGTTCAACATGGCAACACTGTAATCTAATTCTACGATGACAAGCAAACTATTCACAAATGTAATAATGACATGGTGGATAGTTCAACATGGCAACACTGTAATCTAATTCTACGATGACAAGCAAACTATTTACAAATGTAATGATGACATGGTGGATAGTTCAACATGGCAACACTGTAATCTAATTCTACGATGACAAGCAAACGATTTACAAATGTAATAATGACATGGTGGATAGTTCAACATGGCAACACTGTAATCTAATTCTACGATGACAAGCAAACTATTTACAAATGTAATAATGACATGGTGGATAGTTCAACATGGCAACACTGTAATCTAATTCTACGATGACAAGCAAACTATTGACAAATGTAATAATGACATGGTGGATAGTCGAACAGAAGGAAACTTACAAAACAGGCAAACAAACAAAACTACAGACAGAGAGGTCGGAGGAGGGAGGGGGAGCGAATCGTAGGTAGGGGGAGGAGAAGAGGGATGGAAGACAGAGTAGGAGTGGGAATAAAAGTAACGTTTGTGGATAACCCACACTGATGACAAACGTACAGAAGGAAAAGGTAAACTATTAAGCCTAAAGACAGATAACAGAATACACCTTAAAAAATTCAATAAGCCAGTAAAACAACAAACGACAAAAAAAAAGAGTAATGGTTGGAGCACAATGTCAAACAAAGATAGATAAAGCTTAAAATAATGAATGACGATAACACAAAAAAATCCATGTTTACAGCGTTGCAAATAAAAGAGGATGCAACGAGTGCTATGTGCAAAATCCACTTTAGGGCAGATTTAAAGAGTGTGTAGATTAAGATAAAGGAAACAAAGCAAAAAACAACAAAACAAAAAGAAGAGAGAAAAAAGAGAAGTTTTTGTGATGTAATTAAGGAACACACGCACGCACGCACGCACGCACGCTCGCACGCACGCACGCTCGCACTCACACACACACACACACACACACACACACACACACACACACACACACACACACACACACACACACACACACACACACACACACGCACACACACACACATACATACATACATACATACATACATACATACATACATGCACACACACACGAGCGCGCGCGTACGCACACACACACACACACACACCACACACACACACACACACACACACACACACACACACACACCACACACACACACACACACACACACACACACACTGTGGATATGTCTCGCACTTGTGTCTGGAAAACACACACATTGCGGGGTAGGAAAGAAGCTCGGAAAGATGGTTGAGAACTGTCAGGGAATGATGCTGCTTTGTAGGGTGGAGGCAGTACATGGGAAGTTGAAAGTCGGGTCGCCAGATGTGGAAGATAAGAAGGTGGATGTTGGGTTGTCAACGATGAAACAGGGGTAGCTGGATGTCGGGTCGCCAGAGGTGGAGGATGGGAATAGACCCATCGGTTGTTCCAGGCATTGTAGGTGGCTGTTGAACCGGGGGCAGGACGGAGGTCTGAGGGCTGCTGTGGTAATGAACACCAAGTGAGACCAGTGTCTCTTTGGTGTTCATATCGTAGCTGGGAGGCCGGGGTGTGTGAGGACTGCATCCAGCTCTCGCCACATGGTCTTATAATGGGCGTCCTCAGCAGGGGTTGTCTGCAGTATTTTGAGGCTGTACGCCAACCTGTCTGTGCCTTTGGGGCTGGGGTGGAGGGGATCGGTGTACATGTCCTTGCGTGGAGCTCCGCTTTTGGTGATCAAAATGGAGGTGTGGTCGGCATATACAATGTTTTCTTTGGCACACATTTTTGCGGGGTCAAGTTGGAGAGTTGACAACACCAACGCGCCTAGCAAGCGTTGTTGAAAGTGCTCTCCAGTGAAAGTGATTTTTCTGACTGAAAGAGGAACATTTGTGTGTAGTTTTTGGTACCTACATGTGTGTGAAGATGCCGCCGTCAGTGTGGTCTAGATTTTGGTTCCTGTTTTTCTTGGATTTTATCAGAATGTTCAAGTTTGTGTTTCTGCTATCAGTATTTCAGCAAATCAATCAGAATCACCTAAAACTGTTTCTCAGCCAGCACCCTGTTGTATCAACAATAGCTGCTCTTGTGAGCACTACTCAAACAGCTCAATCCCAAACTGGCCTCCTGACCAGTGCCACTGTTCTCTTGTGAGCACTATTTCAACAATTCACCTCCTGACCCACTTGACCTTCTCACTGTGCCTAGCCTTCAAAGTGCATTTGCACCTCAATACAGCAAAGACAAGTTGCTTTCACTGCGTGGGAAAGCAACTCCACAGGATCCTACACTTGATGCCACTTGTTTGAACTTGGCATTAAGCAGCGAGTGAAAGCCAGGAGATCCAAGGCAGGGGGGAGGAGAAAGCAGAGAATGATTCCAGTGCTTGTGCTTGGTTCTGACATCCCTGTTAGGACCCCGGATTACTGTACGTGCTGACTGCTGGCCGCTATCTTCTGATGAGAGGGTCGCTACTCCATTGAGCTATCAAGGGTCTAGGGATGTCAACGGTACTACATCTCCTGACGTCATCGACTCTGGCAGTGCATCATCACCTTCCTCGCCAGTGTTGGCGCCGGTGCCCTCAGCCCAGTGTCCAGCGCCTTGGATGCTGAGTCTGCGCCTCTTCCTTTCGCCGACGTCTCCCTCAACTCTACAGTCAGCAGTGAAACGCCGGTTGTCCCCATTTCTTCCGGGGTGTCGGGCCTTGTGACGGACACTCCTCGTGGGCGGCAGCCTACCAACCTTATTGACATCAAGTCATCGTCACGTGATCGGCTGTCCGTGTGTGTCTTTAACGCACAATCGGTTGGGAAGAAGTCCAAGCGCATTGACATTGTGGAGTTTATCCGTGATGAGAATGTGGATATTTGTTTCTGACCGAGACATGGCTGAAGACTCATGGCGATGAATCCAAGCATGCGGACCTTACTCCTGCGGGTTACTGTCTCAAGTCTCTTCCTCGAGCTACGAGGGCGGGGGGTGTGGCCGTACTGGTAAGAGAACACTTTCCGTCGTGATCAGTACATCTTTCTCTTTTGCCCATAACAGTTTTGAGGTTATCCAGCTGACTTTGAACACTCCAGTTTGTGTGCATTTCTTCTGTGTGTATAGGCCACCCCCCAGCAAAGCAAACAAGTTGACTGATACTATGTTCTATGCTGAATTTAGTGATATGTTAGCCACTCTTCAAGGGATTGTTGTCATTGTTGGTGACTTTAATTTTCATTATGATAAGCCTGATAGTTACAGTATTGTGCGCATGGTGGACATTTTGTCCACTTTTGGTCTGAAGCAAGCTGTTTCAGAGCCCACCCACAGGTTGGTCACATCATTGACTGGGTGCTGTTTCGTCCTGATGACAATGTGTTTCGTTCATGTTTTGTCTCTCAAAACTTGACTTCTGACCATTTTGCTGTTCTGTGTGACTTGGATGTGCGGCGGCCGATGCGGCAGCCAGAGTATCGAAAGGTTAGAAATCTCCGTGCGATTGATTTGACTGTGTTCAGGCATGATGTAGCTGCTCTGGCTGCTGCGTCCCCCACGCCATCCGCTGATCAGTTGTGTGATGAGCTCCGTTCCATCCTTGACGATCATGCCCCAGCAGCGCAGCGCAAGGTCCTCAGCGTCACTCCACTCCGTGGTATAATGCTGTCGCTTCTGAACTCCGTGCTTTAAAGCATGACAAGCGACAAGCTGAGCGGCAGTGGCTACGCTCTGGTTTGGTCATTCACAAACAAATTTTCTGTTCGTTAAAACACAAGATAAATCGTCTTGTCGACAAGGCAAAGACTGTGTATTTCAATGCAAAGATAAATGCTTCTACCACTTGTAGGCAGTTGTTTTCAATCACAAACACGCTAATGAATAAGACCCGTTGTACTGCTCTCCCTTCTTCTCCAGTCTCGTTATTACCTCAGAGGTTCTGCGACTTCTTTGTGTCCAAGGTGTCCGCCATTCGAGGCAACATTGACATGTCAGCCAGTGCAGGTGTTCTGTTAATGACGATCCAGTGTCCTTCAGTGGTACCCCCTCCTTCAGTTCAGCCGGTTGAGGCTAGCACGGTCCTTAAGACCATCCGCAGTATGACCCTACCTCCTATGACCTTGACCTGTTCCTACACCTCTCTTACTTGAGTGCATTGATGACATTCTCCCTGTCCTGACACAGATGATCAATGATTGCTTCCAGTCCGGCACCTTCCCTAGTGTTTTTAAGCAAGCTATAGTTAAGCCGCTTTTGAAGAAGCAGGATCTGGACCCAAACAAGCTCAGCAATTATAGACCAGTCTCCAACCTTTCATTTCTTTCGAAATTGTTAGAGAAGTTAGCTTTGCAGCAGATGCTGGAGCATGTGTCTAGGTATGACCTTTTGGCGCGTTTTCAGTCTGCGGACCGTGCTCATCATTCCACTGAAACGCTCTCCTCCGCGTTCTAAACGACCTTCTTGTTGCTTCGGACGATTCCAAAGTTTCCCTTCTCACGCTGTTAGATCTGAGTGCCGCGTTTGACACCATAGATCATGGAATTCTTCTCACCCGTCTCAGACACGTTTTTGGCATTGATAACGTAGCGCTTTCTTTCCTGCAATCATACCTCTCTGGACGTAGGCAGACCGTTTCGATCCAGGCTTTTGTTTCTAAACCTACACCTCTCAAGTTTGGAGTTCACAGGGCTCAGTTCTAGGCCCTCTGCTGTTTCTACTGTACACACAACCACTTCCCAACGTAATTGATAGTCATTCAGTCTCTCACAGTGAATTTGCTGATGATACTCAGCTCTACAACTCTTCTTATCCAATCAAATCCATAGACTTCTTTCTACCAGTGAAAACTGCATCTCTGACGTGAAACGGTGGATGACCAGAACAAGCTCCAACTTAATGATTCAAAGACAGAAGCTCTCTGGTTGGCGGTAGGGGTGAATCGGACCAGGCCTCAAAATCACTATTGGTCACAGCGAAATAGCATTCTCACATCTGTAAGGAACCTAGGAGTCATGTTTGATGAAGATCTGTCATGAAACCTCATGTAAACAAAGTTTGTCAGGTAGCGTATCACGAGTTAAGAAAAATTAGCACTATTCGCCATATCTTTCACAACAGGCCATCAGACCCTTGTTACTTCACTTGTTCTGTCTCGTCTTGACTATGGAAATTCTCTTGTTGCCGGCATCCCTGACACTGCTAAACAAGCTCCAAAAAGTTCAAAATAGTGCTGCTAGGTTAGTTTTTAGATGTCCCAAGAGAACTCACACCACTCCACTCCTTCGAGCCCTGCATTGGCTCTCCCATCGCCCAGAGAATAGATTATAAACTTAGCATTATGTGTTTCAACGTCATCAACCAAACCGCACCGCACGCACTCAAAGAAATTCTCACAGTCTACACCCCTCTAGATCTCTCCGTTCATCTACTGACACAAAAACGTTCAAGGTTCCCCGACGCAACAAGAAAACTCAAGGACAGCGTGCCTTCTCTTACATCGGCCCTATAACATGGAACAGCCTGCCTCTCCATGTACGAAGTTCTAATTCCCTGACACAGTTCAAAAGCTCCCTTAAGACCCACCTCTTTCGATCCGCCTTTCCCGCTCACTAGTGAGATGCAGCTGCTTGCTTTGCACATTTACATAATGACTGATTTTGTTGAGTGTTATACATTATTGAGTTTCAGACACCTTAACATGTACAGTTAGTTATCCTTGTATATTTCTTATCCCTTATTTTATTACTATTTTGTATTGTGAGTGTGTGGATTGTGAGTTTTGTGAGTTTGCTACGTATGAGTATATATGCACGAAATGCCATTGTAAACGCCACGAGCTTCTTGACAAGAAGGTGTGTGCGTATAAATAATCACTATTATTATTATTATTATTATTATTATTAGAGGTGGACGGTCTTTTTGAGGGGATGCTGTCCCATTGGGGGGATGATGGAGGAAAGCCAATAGTCTGGCCTGAGGGAAAACATGTTTGATGTTTTTGATCAGTTGTGTCCATGTGTTTTCCATGACTGATGTACGTTTGCATGTGTTTCTTCCAGTGTGAAGTATGATTTGTTGTGTGTTGTTGTGTGGAATGTGTTTGTCACGCACTGCATGTTTCTTCCAACTGTCATGTTCAAGGTCCGTTTTGTCCAGAGGGAAGAATTTGTGTAGGGGGTTAGTTTTGTTAAAATGTAACCTTAAGCAGAGTGTCTTGTGTCTTAAAAAAAACAAAAAAAACTTAGTTTTATTTTAGCTTTTAAACTCTGCAACCCACCTTCCATCCTGCATTGTCATGTGTTTTCCGTGTGGACTCGGGTTGCACGGGGGTTAAACGTAGGCTGAGTGAGCCTCCTCTCACCTGCGAATCAGGGTTTTTTTTGGAAGCCTACCGGGGCAGTCGAGGTTGGGATGGGAGAGTGGGAGGAAAGATAACGTGTCGTGCAAGCCTTATGCATGCAGGTTTTCTTGTAACTGTATTTTTGTGAGGGATCCATATCCCTCCGGGAGCCACCACCGTTTCGCCTTTGAGGGAAACTGCTTTGCATTTTTTGGTAAACATGTACTTTAGGGTACGAAATTCATGGGGCTGTTTGTACGCACTTTCTCGGGTGTTTTCGGTTCTTCTCGATGCAAAGAGACGTAAGACACCCTCACCTGCCCACTTTGACCTGTCCTGCCCACTTGTGGGTGCAAATAATTTATTTCACTTCACAAATAGGGATATGCATGCACATCCAATGCGCCATGTTGGTTGCTGATCACATGGGCACAACGTCATCAACCAAAATGGCGCATTGGATGTGCATGCATATCCCTACTTGTGAAGTGAAATAAATTTGCACCCACAAGTGGGGCAGGACAGGTCAAAGTGGGCAGGTGAGGGTGTCTTACGTCTCTTTGCATCGAGAAGAACCGAAAACACCCGAAAAAGTGCGTACAAACAGCCCCATGAATTTCGTACCCTAAAGTACATGTTTACCCATTTTTTTTTTTGGAGATCCATATCTCCGGGCTCTCAGCATCCGGTTTTTACCTTTGGGTTGAACCTAACATAGTACTCCATACGAGTGCTGTCGTCTTGTCCAGTTTTTTTGTAGTATTCCTGTGATCAGTATCACAGTCGTGAATCCCATATTCACTTAGAGGCAGAAGCCTGTTTTTTTTTTTCTAAACTTTTGGGCCCTGACCGGGGTTCAGATACGAGCCGTGCAGGGCTTACTATTCCAGCTCCTCAAGGAGTCCCTTTCACAAGTCTAGTTGGTGAGTACATTGCGTAGTTAGTTCATATCTATTTTCTTTTATTATTTTTTATTTCCAAATCTATTTTAAAGATTGGTTTTCCTCCAGCGATTACTTTAATTCTTTCATTATTTATTTTGTTGTGTTCGAGTATTATTTTCGTTTATCATTTTATTACCATTTCGTTTATACCAACTTTTAAGTATTCATTTACTTCTAGGCCATTTTTTTTTTACATTTTACAGCAGTAGGGCGTGTTATCCATTTTCCCCTCCAAATATGTAGTGTTGCTGTGTTCTGTGTGTTGTCGCGTGCCTGTACCCGCATTCCGGGTTATGTGTCTCGCACATGTGTTTAGTGTGTTAGTGGTCGTCACTTGTCAATGCGTTTGTTCAGGACTTGGCTTTTTCTTTACCATTTTTGTTGTTGTCATTCTTGTAAATATTTAGAGCGCCCATAGTTTAGGTGGCGCTGTTAATGCTTCTGGCCTTTGTTAACGGAAAAGAGTTGTCCCGAGGAAGATGATTCGGTTTTTTTTTAGCTCAAGAGAGCCAACCCGGGGTGTTTGACATATACTGTTGTGAACGCTTATTGGGTATGTGTATGTAGACAAAGTGTCTGAATGGGGAAATGTATTTAATACTATTTGAGAACAAAAATTAGCAAGCGCTCTGCCAGTGCGTTCCGTGCCTGTCCTTGTTACTCTCTGTAATGGATGTCTGCTTACGGGTTTTTGCTGCGCACATGTTTATTGGGAAACCATCTTTTGTGTGTTTTCCAGGACTTTTACTTCGTCTTCTACTACTTCTTCTTCCTCTTCCTCTTGTTGGTTTTTTTCCTCCTTCCCCTCACCAGTGGCGGACTTACCTGTGTGCCGCTGCTGCTGCCGCCGACCTTGCATCTGTGGCCGGTCTCGCCGCCTTTCCGGTTTCTGCTGTTGCCGCCATCGGTACCGCAGCTGCTGCTGCGACCACGGCTTGACCCCACTACCTCCATTTTCTTTTACGCCCACATCATCCCTCTCCTTTCCTCTCCCAGTCTTCAGCCCTTCCTCCTCCTCGCCCCTCTCCCGGGAACCCGCAAGGACTCCTCGCCCCGGGGTCGGAACGAGGACGCACCTGCCGCCGTGCACCATCTTTGGGAGAGAGGACCTTCAGCCTGATCCTTCATTTTGTGTTGCGCCGGCGACCCCACTCTCTACCCCTACAGCTTCGTGGGTCGCTGGTGCCACTGCCCTACCTGTTGCGTACAGGTGTTGGACGCCGCCACACCTGTGTGCCTGATGGAGTGTATCTCACCTTCACCATCGGACCTTCGTGGCCTCGTGTGTACTGTATCTCCTTGGAAGGAGAAAGGACGCTATCTGTCGTGGTGTGTATCCGACGGACGGACGCGCTCTCCCTTCGCCGGACCCGCACAGGACTGTATCACGGTTGAGGCTTTGGGGGATCGGTCCGTAAGTCTGGCATCCACGTTTTATTGCAGAGATAAAGGACAGGCGTTAAATCAGTTTTGTCGGCGGAGCGCTGTATCATTCTATTATAGCTATGTTTGCCTAACATGAATGTTGCGTTGTGCATTTCCACATATACTTGCTTTCCAGGGTTGTCGCCGCTGTATGGTGCGTTTTTTTTTTCTTGTGCAGGGTTCCAGTTTATCTATGTCGCCAAGTTTAACCATGCATTGTTTATCAATCTTGCTGTGATGAACAGTTCCTTCGTCTGTTAGCGTTTAAAAAAAAAGTGTGAAATTAATGTTGGATGTTTAGTTACAGCCCTTAGCAGTTGAACTTCCCCAGTATACTACCCCATTCTAAGGGTATTGCCCAAGACGCTCCCATTGTTTTGGCCTTGCATATTTAATGATCCAGTGCTAAAATTTCTCCTTCTGAACCGTAATCCCGTCTCATCCCACAGGCTGTTGTCTTTGATTTGCATCTTGGCAATCTGATCCTCCCTATTTTAATTTTTGAGGGATCAGATTTAGGCAAGCATTCCTGTTTTTTTTTTTTAAAAGCTTCCTTGCCCCTTGATTGCATTCCGGCTCTACCTTACCTTCTGACCCCACCCAGAAGCCGGCTGGGGTGTGAATGTTAGTGGAGAGAGATTCGATTATTTTGTGTGTGTGTGTGTGTGTGTGTGTGTGTGTGTGTGTGTGTGTGTGTGTGTGTGTTTGTGTGTGTGTGTGTGTGTGTGTGTGTGTGTGTGTGTGTGTGTGTGTGTGTGTGTGTGTGTGTGTGCGTGTGTGTGTGTGTCCCTTCCATTTATTTACAGCCCTTTTGGAGTTATAAATGTATACCCGTCCTTATATATGTATGTAAACATTGTGTGAACATCTGTTTTTGTGATAGTAAAGTTTCAGTTTTTTGTACTCGTATTTCCGTGTTTGGATTTGATGTTTGTGTGGTTAGCGCGATTGAGTTGGGATCGATCATAGCGTTTCCCTTGAACAATTACCACGTGACTTCACCCACGTGGACAGTGTTTAAGCAATGGATTAGGCCATCGACAGTGAGACCTGGAACACGGATGATCTGGCCTTTACCCTTTCAGTATAGGAGGCTTGGGGTAATGTTTCGTATGGCTGAGACCACTGTAAATTTACCTGGTACACATTCCTCTGTTCAGCATTGCTGATTTGATCCTTGCCACAGTCAGCATATTCTAGACTTTGAGACCCAACCCACTCAGGCTGAATTCTGTCCCCTTGATCTGGTGTTGGATGATATCAACAAAAAGGTCAACAATTAACAATGAGTCCTTGAAAACTGTCCTGAGATATCACACTTGTTACATGTACTTTGGGGGAAGGAATTTCTAATTGGATCAGGATCAGGATCAGGGGCGTTGTATCAAAAACAACTTAGCCTATTTAGGCTTTTTACGCCCCTTCTGTATGTATATATCCTTTTTTTTTCGTGACCGTTGGTCCAGTCATAGGCTAGCTCAGTCCTATTATCCATCAAATTCATATCTAATTTTAGTTGATAATTCATGTTTATCTATGAGGTTCTTAAAAACATTAATACTGGGTGCACGTTTGATGTTAACTGTAAGTTCATTCCAAGTTCATGTTAGACCGAGTTGAAATTGATAGCAGCGGTTAAGGCTTTTTAGTATCTCTGGACTGGGATCTAGTTGAATATTGCAAAGTTCCGGTTTATTGACATTATCTCTCCTCCTTTTATCGTTAAAAAAAACACCTGAGAGTAATTTAAAGCTTGACGTACAAGAAATTAATTCGCTATTAGAAAAATGCGTGAACAGTGAACACCTTCCAGAGAAGTTTGAAATCTTATCATGTCCACGATATTTGTCATCTTTAATATACAAGCTTCGTCTCAATTCGTGGAAAACCAAGTTTTCCCAAAATGTAGCAGGTGATTGTTCAAATATTTATCAGTGGACCATATTCTTTTTCATTGTTCAATATTAACTTCATGTATAAAGAATCGAACGTGGATGCGACTGTACACGATTCTATCAAAACAATAACCCACAAACCAGACATCGTGCAAATAGCAAAAGTGCTTTCCATGCATCAAATTAATAGATTTTTATAAACGCTTCGCTTCTTGCTTTTTTTTTTAAAGTCTAATATCACCAAGTGTGAACAGACTCTAAATTAATGAACTCACTCACTCACTCCTCCTTTTATCTCCGAAAAAAGAGGTAAGTTTCTAAAGACCAGGCCCTATGTGCAGACGTGAAACTGTCCGATCTGAAAATGATAGCCTCCGTTGTTTAGTGGGTCTACGACGAACTTTCAAAGCCTGGCATCGACGCGACTGAAGAAAATGCACCAGTAAGTGCAACTTTTTAACAATTAATTAATCTTTCAATACCAATAAAGATGACAGTAATACAATTGTCTTTTCATTTTAAAGTTCAATTTTCATAGCGCTGGGGACCTACTCATTTTCATCTTCTTCGGGTTGAGCAGCCACAATCAACTTGTTGACTTTTTTTTTTTTTTTTTTTTTTTTGCTGCTGTTACTTTGGGGATGGGGGTGCCGTGACTTCCTAGTGGGTTTGAAAACAAAGGGAAACCAAAATGATGTTGGCTGGGCCCACAAGTCGCCATGCCAGCAGAAACAAAAGAAACCAACGGGAGATAAGATAAGATAAGATAAGATATTGTTGCTTATAGCCCAGCCGACCGCAAAGGGCCACATCAGGGCTGTCACCACATTAAAATCAACTCACAAGTCATTCATTCACACAATTCTTTAAATACATCGAAAAACCATCCGAAAGTTTTGTTAAAATCTTTCCACTGTAAAAACTCAGATCCGATGAAAGTATTAATCTCTTCGGGAGAGAAGGGAAGGGTGCCATATTTTATAACACTAACAATGCGGGGAGGGGGGGGGGGTGGGACTGCAGGTTGGTTGGTTCTACTCTCCTCTTGACAGCTGTGAGGTGCTAAGAGTGTCAGTAGCTGTACCTTCCTCAGCTTCTTTGGTGGTAACCCTAACAGCAAGGGTGCTAGGGTCTACCTAGGTTCTAGCTAGCTCCAGCTTGGACAAGCTGAATCTAGCCAGAACCTAGGTGGGGGCTAGGACCCTTGCTGTTTTGGAAGGGCGTTCCAGTCCCTGATGGTCCGCGGGAAGAAGGAGAAGGCGTCTGTTGTCTGTCCTGCACTGTATTGTTTATACTGCTGGTCATGGCCTCTCCTCTGGCGGCATGGTGCTGACTGCAGCTTGTGGACCTTGCCAGTGAAATCTTCCACAGCATGCTGATCCTTGCCTTCTCCTGCGGTCCTGAAGTGATGGCCAGCCAGGTAGTCCAGCATGTTACTCACACTCGAGGTGTTATGGTAGCGGTTCAGAACGAAGCGCGCCGCACGTCGCTGTACTGCTACGAGCTTGCTGCTATTCCCCTGGGTGTGAGGGTCCCAGACTGAGCTGGCGTATTCAAGAACTGGTCTTACAAACGCAAGGTATGCTTTTACCTTCAGTTAACCGA
>JAFLJL010018535.1:66074-81645 GCA_018398815.1 Conus ventricosus | reverse complement strand
GGTTTTAAAAACTTGCAAAAGTTAATGGGTTCTATTTCTGCAAAAAATTATCCTTGAAAGTTCATAACAGTCATGGTGTCAGTAGCCAGTTGCAAACTTACCAAAGCAATCAATTTGCACAATTTACTTACCTCTAGACTGATGAGCCATGTCGCCAAAAATCGTGAAAAAAACACGTAGAACTTGAAGATGGAAGCAAAATCGCAACACTGTCAATCGCACACGTTGGTGTCTCAGAAATCACAGGAAACGAAAGTCCCGCTAAACCGGAAATGAGATGTATAATTTATTCATGGGTCAAAGTTCAGCCAATGAATGGCCGGCTGATTCCTCCATTTTGCCGTTACCATTAGCAACTACACGTTATGACGTCATTCTTGGCTAAGGTGGTATACCAGCAACCTTTGCAGGTATGCCAGCAACCGATTTGACTGGAGCAACAAATTTGACCGCGACAGCTTCCCTTGACATTTGCAAAGCACAACGACAGTACTTGAAATAATATTTTAAAGTTTGGGAGTGGTGACATAAAGGGGCCCGCCAGGGATAGGGGGGGGGGGGGGGGGGGGGGGGGGGGGGGGGGGGGGGGGGGGGGGGGGCTGAAAAAGAACTTGTAGAAAGGGAGGGGGTCAGGAGGGGAAGAAAAGGAAATTAATCCAGCAAAAACAATTTCTTTTTTAAAAGCTTACCTCCAAAAAAGCTTGGATTTGATCGATTCTAGGCCAAGGTGAAGGTCAATCAGATGGGCCGTATCCTTTCGGTTTGCACTGCTTTGCTGTGGCGATTCACGATTCACGCAGCAATTCTTTCATCCCATCAACATGACCTGGCCAGTATTTTCTGTTGTTGTTGTTTCCCAAAGGCTTTGGTCACTCCGTAGTATTTGTACGTGAAGCTGGCATTATTCAAAGGAAGCAGCACATACACAGTTTAGAAATGCAAGTCTTTAGGCACTTCTTTGCACCTTACCGGTTTAGCGGCAACGGAGTTCATCAATCCAGCAATTCTCATTGGCTGCTCGTTGGGCGATGGCGGGCAACGTCACGTGTTTACACGCAGCGCCGTTCATTGGTGGAGGATGCGAACCTCTAGGCACGTCTGAGATGAGATCACACGCGGAGTAGCTTTGAAACCTTCTGGAAACACGGGAATCACTGTCTGGGCCTCTTCCCATTGCAACACGTACCTCAGAGTTGTCAGGACTGTGAAGGAGGGCTAGACGGAGGAGGGGGGGGGGGGCTTGGGGGGAGGTTGGCAGGAAAGGCTTCAGGAAGGTTGGGGGAGGGGAGGTTGGGGGGAGAAAGGGTGGACGTTCGGGGGAGGTTGGAGGTTTTTTTGGAATAAGTTGGGGAAGGCTGGGGGGGGGGGGGGGGGGGGGGGGGGGGGGGTGGGGGGGGGGGGAAAATTGAGGGGGAGGTTGGGGTGGGTAAGTTGGGGGTAAGTTGGCGGTGAGGTTCGGTGGAAGGTGGGGGATGCTAAGTTGGGGAAAGGGGGGTGGGGGTGGGCGAGGTTTGGGGGAGTAGCCTATTGGGGGTAAGTTGCGGGGGTGGGGGGGGGGGGGGGGGGGGGGGGGGGGGGGGGGGGGGGGTTTCGGTGGAAGGTGGGGGATGCAAAAGTTGGGGAAAGGGGGGGTGAGGTTACATAATGACTATTGTGTTAGTTGTAAATAGCTCTGCCGCTTCCACTTCAGCCTGACCATACTGCTTCCTGTTTGTGTCGCCTGACCATACTGCTTCCTGTTTGTGTCGCCTGACCATACTGCTTCCTGTTTGTGTCGCCTGACCATACTGCTTCCTGTTTGTGTCGCCTGACCATACTGCTTCCTGTTTGTGTCGCCTGACCATACTGCTTCCTGTTTGTGTCGCCTGACCATACTGCTTCCTGTTTGTGTCGCCTGACCATACTGTTTCCCTTTGTTGTGTCGTCTGACCATACTGCTTCCTGTTTGTGTCGCCTGACCATACTGCTTCCTGTTTGTGTCGCCTGACCATACTGCTTCCTGTTTGTGTCGCCTGACCATACTGTTTCCTGTTTGTGTCGCCTGACCATACTGCTTCCTTTTTGTGTCGCCTGACCATACTGCTTCCTGTTTGTGTCCGCGCCTGTTCACTGTCCCCTCTGGCGCTCTTTGTGTGTGTGTGTGTGTGAGTGTGTGTGTGGTGTGTGTGTGTGTGTGTGTGTGTGTGTGTGTGTGTGTGTGTGTGTGTGTGTTTGTTCACTTCCATTCCCTTCCTTTCTTTCCCTTCAGTGTGTGTGTGTGTGTGTGTGTGTGGTGTGTGTGTGTTGTGTGTGTGTGTGTGTGTGTGTGTTCTTTGCCTTCCATTTCCTCCTTTTTTTCTTTTCCCTTCAATATAAACCCCTAATACATAGTGTTCAAAACCTAGTCTTCTGGACCTTCATCATCATCATCATCATCATCATCATCATCATCATCATCATCATCAAGTCTTCTGGTTATACCGTCTTATTTTATTCTGGCCCCTTCGGCCATCGTAAAACCCTCCATGGAGCACCTTTTTGCTCTCGGGGGCTTCCCCGAGAAGCTGGTTAAAGAGTACCTCCCACTCCTCTCCGACGTCGAGAAGGCTTTTGGCCCGGAGAGGTTCGCCTGTCAGAAGATGGTGGCCTTCATAGGCGGTGGGGCGGCCGTGGCTCACGCCAGCTTGACGTGTACTTACCAGGACGTGGACGTCTTCGTGCTTTGCTCTTCCTCGGAGCTCGCCGAAGCCGTATGAAACTGACATCCTGGGGAAAAGGGGGTCCAAGAGGGGAGAAGAGCTTAAGAAGCTCCTCTCGGCCTCCAACCCCTCGCCTTCTACGAAGGCCGACGGTTGCCTGAGGGTCGTCGGGGCTCTCGAGGTGCCTATCGGTCTGCAGAAGGAGGCAGGGCGTTACACGCAGTTATCATCCCGTGCCACTGCCCCGATCTAGACGAAACAACGCCCGACGAAGCCGCCATTCAGAAGTGGATCACGACCTTCGACATCGACATCTCTCGGAGCAATAGTGTACTCCATGGAGGCTTAAACGATGGCGAAGGGGCCAGAATAAAATAAGACGGTATAGCCAAAGACGATGATGATGATGATGATGAAGATGATGATGATGATGACACGTCCAGAAGACGAGGCTCTGAAACACTATGTATTAGGGTTTACATTGAAGGGAAAGGAAAAAAGGGAGAGAGAGAGAGAGAGAGAGAGAGAGAGAGAGAGAGAGAGAGAGAGAGAGAGAAATACACGCACAGAGTAACTCGCGCACTTGCACGAACGCGCGCGCGCGCACACACACACACAGACACACACAGACACACACACACACACACACACACACACACACATACAGACACACACACAGAGACAGACAGGCAGACAGACAGACAGACACACACACAGAAGCAAGGCGCATGCTCGCACGCACGCTCGCACACACATAAAAACACACGGGCATACGCGCTCACACACACACACACACACACACACACACACACACACACACACACACACACACACACACACATGCGCGCGGGAGCCTGCACGCAAGGACACACACACACAACACACACACACAGACACAGACACACACACACACACAACACACACACACTCACACACACAAACAAACGCACGCACACACGCACGCACACACGCACACACACACACACACACACACCTGCACACACACACACACACACACACACACACACACACACACACACACACATACACACACACAAAACACACACACACACACACAAACAAAGCGCGCGCGCATGCGCTGACGCACACGCATACATACACACAGGCACACACGTGCACAGAGACACACTCACACAACACGCGCACATATACACACATACATGCACGTATGCTCGCGCGCGTGCAGCATGCACACGCGCGCGCGCACACACACACACACACACCACACACACACACACACACACACACACACACACACACACACACACACACACACACACACACAAGCACGCAGTCGCTCGCAAGAGGGAACGCCCTCAAGCACGCACACAAGAACACACACATGAACACACACACACACACACACACACACGCAGACATACACACATACACACACACGCGCATGCGTGCGTTCACACACACACACACACACACACACACACACACACACACACACAGAAGCACACGCGTGCGTGCGCACGTACGCACGCACACACACACACACACACACACACACACACACACACACACATACGCGCGCGCGCGCCCGCGCCCTCACGCACGCACACAACACACACACACACACACACACACACCACACACACACACACACACACACACACACACACACACACAAGAGCGTGTGCATGTACGCACGCACGCACTTACAACGCGCACTCTTAATCAAACACACACGAGCGCTTGCGCACAGGCAAGCACACACACACACACACACACACACACACACACAGACACACCCCCCCCCCCCCCCCCCCCCCCCCCCCCCCCCCCCCCCCTCCCCGACACACACCCACTTCTCAATGTTATGGTTCTTTGCGTTTGGCGTAAGGGAAGGGAGGTAAGGCTGCACAAGTTCTCAAATGAATGCTCGGTGGCAAACCGACTCTCTATCTGACATGTGACTTCCACCGTTCTTCTGACAGGTAAAGGGAAACAACTGGACAGCGTTAGTCAGAGCAAATCCACGTTTGCTTCTTTGTTGGACAGTTTTGTTTTTGATTTTCTTATATCATGAGAAAGAAGTCGACACACACACACAGAGTCACAGTCACAGTAAAAGCATAATATTGCAGACTGAATTGTTCATGTCTGAGAGACAAGGGTCATGGCAGTCAATCACAGGCTTTAGAGTTTAAAATGCTAATGGCGCTTGGTATAAAGGACTTCTTGAAGACATTCTTCTGTGCTCTGGGCATTCTGTAGCGTCTTCCTGAAGGAATTTTTCAAAGTGGCAGTGGAGTGGGTGTGAGGGATCTGAGGTAATATTTACAGATTTCCTGATTACAAAAGCAGAAGAGACTTCTCTGAGAGCAGATTGCTTTTCCCTATAACCCTACTTGCCTCAATGATAATTCTGGCCAGCTTTGCTCGCTTTTTCTCTGAAACATTTCCAGTAATGTTGAATGACATTAGACTTTGTATTAAACTTGCATATACCTTTTCCAGTACATGCTGACTGGCATTAAAACTACGTCATTTTCCCAACAGAAACAACCTTTTTTCCAACCTTTGGTTTGCTTTTTTGAAGATAACTGTCAGTATGTTGACCAAAAGACAGCTTGTGGTCAATGTGTATACCAAGATATTTAAACAGTCAACAGTTTCTACTGTCTGTCCATTTATCACAACTGGTTGAAATGGGCTATCTGATGTTGAAAAGTTTAATCCAAGTTCTTTGGTCTTACCACAATTAAGTTGCAAAGAAGCTGGAAGAGCACCAATCCTGTAGTATCTAAGATGTGACTGAAGTACGCTTGCTCATTTATAGAGCCTTCTTTAAACAAGGGGGTTACAAGAGCCAAATCATCAGCATATTTGAATACATTCAGAAATGCACCCTGGATTTTCACTCCATTTGTGTAAATTGAAAATAATAAAGGAGATAGGACACATCCTTGAGGAGCACCTGTGTTTAAGACAATTTCCTCTGACAAACAACCATTCATTAATACTCTCTGGGGTCGGTTTTCAAGAAAATTTCTGACCCACTTAATTAAGGTTAGGGGCAGGCCAAGGGTTATACCGTCTAGCTTCGCACGCGATGTCAACGTGGCGATCCGCATAGCCGTCTTCTCCTGGCTCGCTACGACATAAAAGCGATGTAGATTGGACGAACCTGCCACAGCTCGCTCTAAAAGCAAGTGCTGCTGAAGGCATGGTATCTGGTGGGGGTACTGGTAAAAGTTGAGGAAGGTAGTTGGTAAATATCCGCCCCAAAAAAGAAGGAAACTACACAGCCATCAATGCATGACTGCTCGACTGAAACGCAGTTTCACGATCCCCAGAGAGAGAGAGAGAGAGAGAGAGAGAGAGAGAGAGAGAGAGAGAGAGAGAGAGAGAGAGAGAGAGAGAGACAGACAGACAGACAGACAGAGACAGACAGACAGACAGACAGACAGAGAGAGAGAGAGAGAGAGAGAGAGAGAGAGAGAGAGAAAAGAGAGAGAGAGAGAAGACAAGACAAATTCTTTATTTACGAGGATAATAGATAAGCACTGATGTGCTTTTTTACATCCAGTCCTCGCCCTGTGTAGGGTCAACAATATACAATAAAAGGCAACAAAGGAAGCATGCAAAAGTGACTAGAACTCTAATACAATAGGGGAATAAAATTTAAAAAGGGGAAGAAAAAAAAAAAAAAAGAGAAAAGAGAGAGAGAGAGAGAGAGAGAGAGAGAGAGAGAGAGAGAGAGAAGAGAGACGCAGGAGCGAAGGGAGTGCGGAGTAAGCCTGCAGAGAGAGAGAGAGAGAGAGAGAGAGAGAGAGAGAAGAGAGAGAGAGAGAGAGAGAGAGAGAGAGGGAGGGAGGGAGCGAGAAGAGAGAGAGAGAGAGAGAGAGAGAGGGTGGGGGAGAAAGAGCGAGAGAGAGAGAGAGAGAGAGAGAGAGAGAGAGAGAGAGAGAGAGAGAGAGAGAGAGAGAGAGAGAGATTAACGGCAAAGGACTGACTACGGAGACGGCCCCAGAGAGAAAAGAGAGAGAGAGAGAGGAGAGAGAGAGAGAGAGAACGCTCACCTTTTTAATGATAAAAGAGACAGATGCAAAGAGAGAGAGAGAGAGAGAGAGAGAGAGAGAAAAGAGAGAGAGCGAGAGAGAGAGAGAAGAGAGAGAGAGAGAACGCTCACCTTTTAATGATAAAAGAGACAGATGCAATTAATTATTACGAACATGGCAAAGTGAAGAGAGAGAGAGAGAGAGAGAAGAGGGGAGAGAGAGAGAGGAGAGAGAGAGAGAGAGAGAGAGAGAGAGATGACAAGAATGTTTTGCCAAGGGAAGTAATTGTTGACAAAGACCAAGTATGCTTTCTTCTTGTATTTCTTAAGAGAACACAAAACCCACCTTTTATATCAGTAAAGACAAATGGGTCTTTTATGAACAAATAAATGTTTGTTGTATTGGGGGCGTAGATGGAATTTGACACTGTACATGATCAGTATAAAGCTTGTGGTGGTGGTTGAAATGATGGCACTGTTGCTCATTCCACACAGTATGAACATTGGTGTTTGGTTTCAGTCCCTAGGAATGCACTGGGAAACGTCATGAGATTGTCCGGGGCTACGTTGTAGACAGGCAGCTGAGCAGGAACACTGAGAGTGTCACCGTCTGATGACGTTGACCTGTCTGGAACTGCTTGCGGTTTGTCCTGGAACCTGCACTGTCGTTCAATTGGAAGACGTCATCAGCCTGTCTTCGCCTGCACTGCCTACCACTCCA
The DNA here is from genome assembly GCA_018398815.1 of Conus ventricosus. Taxonomy (NCBI): domain Eukaryota; kingdom Metazoa; phylum Mollusca; class Gastropoda; order Neogastropoda; family Conidae; genus Conus; species Conus ventricosus. The sequence goes on along the minus strand of JAFLJL010018535.1, from coordinate 74,216 downwards.
CACCATCACAACGACATGGGTGCACACTATACTACCTGCCTACAACTCCAACAGCTGCTTCAAGTTGTTTGTGTTTGTTTGTTTCTGTTGCGTAATGACGCTGACATACACTAACAGACAGACAGACGCAGGGAGAAAACATATGTTGAATGAGACAGTAACGTAAACAGTAGTTAAAAAGAACAAGTACATTACGAACTAAATCCACCGCCATCACTTCCAAGGGAAGTAATTACAAAAGAAATCTTGCATGCTCGGACAAACAGACCGGCACCAACATATGCATCTGCGCGCGCGCATACATGCACATAGACAGACACACATCATGCATGCACGCACGCACGCATGCATGCACGCGTTTGCAGGGAAAGCAGTGTACTCTGATTATCTTCACCTTCCCACGAAAAGGAAAAAAACAAACACACATTCACACAGAGAACAATCTGCGCTGCCGACGATACGGGGCGAGAGCTTGAGGTCGACCTGTTCCCATTGGACCGAGGTGTTATTTCCATGACAGAACAGTCAGTCGTCCTCCTCCAAATGGGTGAAAGAAAACACGGAGAGAAACCAGCGGAACAAAATCTACGTCATTAAGTGCAGTCTGCCTGTTAGGCCAGGCGAAATCAACGGGAGGCGAGTGCAGCACATTTGTTGCCCACGAAGAGAACAAACAAACAAACAAGTAACCAAAACCATTCTCTCGTTGAGCTTCTTCTTCTTCTTGAAAAACTCTTGTTTTTCTTTGTTTTTCCTTTATCATTTTTCCTATACTTTACTGTTTAAAAATTCAATTTTATGTCTTTCGTATCCTTCTTGGAGTTGCTTTGTTATATTTTTTTTTCTCTCTTTCTTTCTTTTTTTTTTCTTTTCTTTTCTTTTTTCTTTTATTTTCTTTTTTTTTTTGTTGTTTGAAAACTTGCTCGTATCCGTCTTTCATTCTCTCTGTACTTCATTGCCATTGCTATGTTCATATCTTGTCAATTTTTGCATTGTTTTGTTGTCTATTTTCTCTTCTTTGAAAACATCCTCATCGTTCTTTTTTTTCATTCTTTCGTACTTCTTGTTGTTGTTGTTGCTGTTAAAAATTTCTGTGTTTGTCTTTGCAACCTCGACCCAGCAGACCTGGAGACAGCAGTTTAAAGACCGGTCACTGGCGGTCCACCATCAAGGCCGGCATCAAGCAAGCAGAGCAGAGCAGAGGAGAGAGGCCCAGCGGAAGACGGAGGCGCCGCAGACGGGCAAAGAATGGCGTCGGCACCCACAGACACTGATGACGGAACTTCTCCTGCAGCAACTGCAACAGAGGCTGCCACTCGAGGTTTCAGGCTCTTAAAAGCCCACAGCAGGTGGCTGCAACTCCACAACGATGGATCCTGGCGCAACACCATTGTCTCTCCAGACAGACGGATGGCAACTTTTGTGTCATTTGTCCTTGTTTTGGTGTGCACCTTCTTTTGTTTTTGGGTTTGTTTGTTGTGTCTGTCTGTCTTTCTATCCATCGATCTTCCTTTTTTTCTATTTTCCAGTCTCTGTACTCTTTCTCTCATCTATCTTCCTCTTCTGGTACCTTCTTTCTCTCTTTTTTTTTCCTCCCCCCCCCCCCCCCCCCCCCCCCTTCACTTTCAAAGTTTTTTTTTTTTTTTTGTTTTTTTTCCTCTTTTGATTTCTTTCAAGAAAAAAAGTCTTCGTCAGTATTTCTTTTTCTTTTGTTTTTTTTTGTTGGATGTCTTTCGTTCAGTTGCTGTTGTTGGCTGCTGTCATTCCTTACATCTTATCATCCCTGCTTTCCTCTGTCTGTCTCTATTTGTCTCATTCTTCTGTCTCTGCTCGTCGCTGCGCCTCTTGTGTCTCTCCGTGTCTGTCTGCCTGCCTGTCCTGTCTGTCTGTCTGACTCTCGGATTTCATCTCGGCCTGTCTGTTCTTTTCTCATGGTGTGTTTGTTTTTTGTGTATTATGTCTTTTTGTCACGTTGTCTGGGATATTGCTTTTGACCAATTCCCTTGTTCATTCGTCAAATGCCATTAAAGAGTGCTGAAACGTCTTATGTGTCATGTTCAATCAGTAATTACGGTTCAATTATCATAACTTACCCCTTGACGTCTTTCTGACAAGATAACAATAATGTTGTGTGTGGGTTTTGTGTGGTTTGTGTGTTGTGGTGTTTTGGGGTGCGCGCGCGCATGCGTGCGTGCGCGCGGCGGGGCCGGCGCGCGCGCGTGTCTGTGTGTGTGTGTGTGTATTTGCAGGTGTGTATATATATATGTGGGGTGTGTGGGGTGTGTGGTGTGTGTGTGTGTGTGTGTCAGCAACACGGTGGCGCAGACCAAACGGGCCTGGCGAGGCAGGAACTGACACACGTTGGTGCTTTCTGTGTAGCTTCCGTGTTGTCTGCTTCGCCGTCCGTTCAAAGCATTCCAAAAAATTTCATAGACATGGACGACAATTTCAGAACCCAAGGAATAATAAAAAGCATGTCACACTGGATAATGTTGTCGCTGTATGACATTTTTTGGTGATTAAAATCAGAGAATGAACCCACAGTGAAGGAGTTTGTGTCCTATTTTTCTCTATTGCGATAACAAACACCAAACAGCATGAACTTGAACTATTTCTGTCATGACTGAACAGCGGGCGTTTCAGTCTCTTCACACCTGTAGATGTGATTCTCCAAGACTGTGCCTGAGCGGAGAACTTGGTCTTTGAAAAGGAGCACCAAACACAACTGGCTTTCCTCCTCGCCTGGCTGTCCACATGAGCTCTGGACACGATTTTCGATGGAAAAATACTGTGGGGGTGGAAACGGACCAATAATGTCTATACATTTTCAGTTGTATTTATCATGGACATGGAGTCATCAACAACATGTCGATCGGGAAGTCTGAATTTCGTAGAGGACAATTAGCGCACAACTCCGACAATGACACAAAGTGGAACGAAGAGGGCGACGTTCCAGACAGGTCGCATTGTCAGTCATGTCGTAGAGTCGCAAGCTTGTGCGGAAAAGATCGTAGGCATGCGACCCACGAAATGAGAGCTTACGCAATTGACTCGGAATGAACTTTTTCGGATTCGACAGTTTTTCTCACAAACTTTTGGGCAAATCAAGAAATAGTCCAGGTTGGTCGGCGGAAGATGAAAAATAGCGCCAAAATTGATTGTGCGAGAAACCAATTTAGGGAAAATAGGGGCTTTTGGTCCAAGGTATGAAATACATTCATTGTTGTGTCTTTTACCGACGTATACATAATAATGATGCGGGTTTCCGAGGCACTTACAGTTAAAGATTTTGACACAAAACAATCCAGATTCATCAATCAAGGGAGGTAAGGAGGAAGGTAACTCCTAAATAAACTATTTCAACTGGGGGGGTGATCGATAAAAAATGACGCCAAAATCGATCGTGCAAAAAAACCAGTTTTAGTTCAGAAATAAGGCTTTTTCGGTCCAACACATTTTGTAAAGAATTAAATACATTCATTTGTGTGACTTCAGCGACATTAATCAAATGATACAGGTTCTGAGGCATTCCCATTTGAAGGAGTTGACTCGAACTAATCCAAGATTGATCAATCAGGGAGGTAAGGCGAAAGGTAACTCCCGAACAGACCATTTCATCTGCTGAGGGTCCCCCGAGAGAGGTCCCCCATTTGAGCACCTGGCTACACATACCTTCACGTGCTGATTTATTTGTCAGTTGTTCCTGTTGATATTAGTTCTCTCTGAAACACATTGCCCCCTGTGGATTTGTTGTGGCTAAGGCTGTGTCCGGATGAAGTAGAGTGTGTTTGTGTATGGGAGAGCGTCATTAATGAGCACGCTGGCGAAGAATGCACAAAAAATGACACGTACAACAGCAACAGCAACCATCACAGTAACAATATCAGCCACCACCACAAGATAAAGGTTCAACGGAACTAAATCGTTTTTCTTTTGACCCCCCCCCCCCCCCCTCCCTTCCAGCTCCCTCTTCATTTTTATTGTCCAAAACTCATTCCTCTGATTCAATACAATCGGCTTTATGTTCACATCCATTTGTAGACCTTTTCGTGCGTTTCTTTCGTGCGCACAAAGTGAATCGATGTTGAGGAAAACAATTAAAGAAACCTTAAAAATAAAAAAAATAAAAAACAAAAGCAATTAAGGGCAGTAATTCTTGCAAGAAAACAAAGGCAGTAATTCGGTTGGAGTTGATCAGGAATATCTTCATTGGAATCGCTCTTTGAGGGATCGAATCGGCCTTTTCTTTCAAAACAATGAAAGTACTATGCCGCTTAAGGAACAAAACAAACAAATAACCTGACAAAACGCGACGCGTACGAAAATTAGAGTAACTCTTGCCCCATCATGATGAGAAAAAAAAGTGAGTGAGTGCTCGTTGTTCGTGTTTAATGGCCCAAATGGTGTTTCTGTTACCTGAGGAAGAAGACACAAGAGGGGTGGGGAAAAGGGGTCGTGTTTGTCTTGTCATTGGTTTGTCGCGGCGGAAAAACATTTCTCGGAACTAGGTTTCCTTTCGCCTGCGTCCCTCCCCCCAACTCCTTCCTCCCTGCCCCGCCCTGCATGATGGTATACAGTAGTCACTCAGTGTGAGCACAACGCCGTGCTGGGTCCCATTTCCCCTTTACAGTTGGAGGTGGAGAAGACATTAGGGTACAGGCCGTGACCTGAGCAATGACCCTCTGCTAACAGGATGTCCTGACAGTTGATGTACGGGGTCCAGACGTTTTGGTCTGGCAGTATCCCGATGTTAATTTGGGGCAGAGGTGGGACCACCAGATCTGGAAAATGGGAATGCACCCTGCCCCGAACCAGTACATAGCTCAGTTATTGCACGGGTACAACCCGGTTGGTTTCTTGGTCTCGGATGTCTGAAACCATTCTAACGATCCGTTTGGCCCCGGATTCCATTTAAAAAACCACATACTCCCGTTTTCTGCAATGGTTGTACCCTGGGGATTGAAACAAAACGGCGTTTAAAAAGCGGTCCATTTAAGTTGGAAGGCTACTAAGCAGCTTGTGTGGGTTTTGTTGTTTTTTTTATTTATGTATTTATTTATTTATTTTTATTTATTTTTTTTAAAATTTTATTTTGCTGTTTAACATTACGGCAGCTTCAAATCAGACTGGGATGAGGGGACCTGATCATTATGATTGGGCCACAGAAAGGGAAATAACAGAACAGAAATATAGTTGTATGCTCCCCAAAATACGGACAGGCACAAATATAATATAGCTACGTACGCACGCATATGTGCAAAGCGCGCGTGCATGCGCGCGCGCGCGCCGCGCACACACACACAAAAAACACACACACACACACACACAAAAACCCCCCGCGCACACACACACCCCAACAAAACACACACACACACACACACACACACACAAGAGAGAGAGAGAGAGAGAGAGGAGAGAGAGAGAGAGAGAGAGGGGAGAGAGAGAGAGAGAGAGACAGAGACAGGAGAGGAGGCAGAAAAGAAAAAGATTGCAAGCGCTGCTCCTGTATGAATGATAACCTCACCTGGTCTGCAGACACAAAAATCAAGTTTTGTTTGTTTTTTTTTTTTCCTAAGCCCCGTTATCACATACAATAATTTTTTTTGTAGCAATAGGAGATAGACGCGAACAACTGTTACGAAAATAGCAAAGTGAAAAAAAAACATGGAGGTTAGTTGATTATTTGATTGATCTTAATACGCATGGACGAAGATTTCAGGCCAAAGCATGGTCTTACAATCTGCCCTGTCAAGCATACATTTTTAAACACACATCATTTATACTAAAAATCCATCATGGCAACACTGTAATCTAATTCTACGATGACAAAGCAAACTATTCACAAATGCAATAATGAAATGGTGGATAGTCGAACAGAAGGAAACTTACCAAACAGGCAAACAAACAAAACCACAGACAGAGAGGTCGGAGGAGGGAGGGGAGCGAATCGTAGGTAGGGGAGGGGAAGAGGGATGGTAGACAGAGTAGGAGTGGGAAGAAAAGTAACGTTTGGGGGACAACCCACACTGATGACAAAACGTACAGAAGGAAAGGTAAACTATTAAGCCTAAAGACAGATAACAGAATATACCTAAAAAAAAATTCAATAAGCCAGTAAAAAAAACAAACGACAAAAAAAGAGTAATGATTGGAGCACAATGTCAAGCAAAGATAGATAAAGTATCAAGCTTAGAAAAATGAATGACGATCACACAAAAAAATCCATGTTTACGGCGAAAGCAAATAAAAGAGGATGCAACGATGCTATGAGCACAATCCACTTTAGGGCAGATTTAAAGAGTGTGTAGATTAAGAAAAAGGAAACAAAGCAAAAAACAACAAAACAAAAGAAAAGAGAAAAAAAAAAGAAGTTTTTGTGATGTAATTAAGGAACACAAAGCACGCACGCACGCTCACACACACACAAAACACAACACACACACAACACACACACACAACCCCACCCCACACACACACACACCACACACACATACATATATACATACATACATACATACATACATACATACTACATAACATACATACATGCAAAACAAGGGGCGCGCGCACGTACGCACACACACACACACGTACCACACACACACACACACACACACACACACACACACACACAAAACACACACACCACACACCACACTGTGGGAAAAGTCTCGCACTTTTGTCTGGAAAACACACACATTGCGGGGTAGGAAAGAAGCTCGGAAAGATGGTTGAGAACTGTCAGGAAATGATGCTGCTTTGTAGGGGGGAGGCAGTACATGGGAAGTTGAAAGTCGGGTCCCCCAAAAGGGGGAAGATAAGAAGGTGGATGTTGGGTTGTCCAAGATGAAACCAGGGGTAGCTGGATGTCGGGTCGCCAGAGGTGGATGATGGGAATAAACCCATCGGGTTTTTCCAGGCACTGTAGGTGGCTGTTGAACCAGGGGCAGGATGGAGGGCTGAGGCTGCTGTGGTAATGAACACCAAGTGAGACCAGTGTCTCTTTGGTGTTCATATCGTAGCTGGGAGGGCCGGGGTGTGTGAGAAAATGCATCCAGCTCCGCCACATGGTCTATAATGGGCGTCCTCAGCAGGGGTTTTCTGCAGTACTTTGGTCGGCGTATTTGAGGCTGTACGCCAACCTGTCTGTGCCTTTGGGGCTGGGGTGGAGGGATCGGGTACATGTCCTTGCGTGGAGCTCCCCTTTTGGTGATCAAAATGGAGGTGTCGTCGGCATAACAATGTTTTTCTTTTTTGGCACACATTTTTGCGAGGGTCAAGTTGGAGAGGTGGACGGTCCCTTTTTGAGGGGGGCTGTTCCAATGGGGGATGATGGAGGAAAGCCAATAGTCTGGCCTGAGGGAAAACATGTTTGATGTTTTTTTGATTTGTTGTGTCCATGTGTTTCCATGACCGATGTATTTTTCATGTGTTTTTTCCAGGAGATGATTTGTTTGTGTTTGTTGTGTAAGTGTTTAAAAAAGGAAGTTATTTATTTTATTTATTATTTATTTTATTTTTTTTTAAATTCTATTTTGCTGTTTAACATTACGGCAGCTTCAAATCAGACTGTGGATGAGGCACCTGATCATTATGAGATGGGCCACAGAAAGGGAAAAAAACTAGAACAGAAATATAGTTGTATGCTCCAACATACGGACAGGCACAAATATATATAGCTAACGTCGCACGCATATGTGCAAGCGCGCGTGCATGCGCGCGCGCGCGCGCGCACACACAACACAACACACACACACACACACACGACACGCCGCGCGCACACACACACACACACACACACACACACACACACAACACACACACAAGAGAGAGAGAGAGAGAGAGAGAAAAAGAGAGAGAGAGAGAGAGAGAGAGAGAGAGAGAGAGAGAGAGAGAGGCAGAATAAGAAAAAGATTGCAAGCGCTGCTCCTGTATGAATGATACCTCACCTGGTCTGACAGACACAAAAATCAAGTTTTGTTTGTTTGTTTTTTTCCTAAGCCTGTTATCACATACGAATACTTTTTTTTTGTAGCAATAGGAGATAGACGCGAACAACTGTTACGAAAATAGCAAAGTGAAAAGAAACATGGAGGTTAGTTGATTATTTGATTGATCTTAATACGCATGGACGAAGATTTC